>WSXT02202778.1:0-12083 GCA_011762715.2 Neuroterus valhalla | reverse complement strand
TTTTTCGCTTACCCCAAAGGTTGGAACTTCGCGTTTTACTTTTTACAGGCTAAGGTGTTTTTCCGTCGACTCGCCCCCCCCCCCCCCCCCCTACTACCCCCCATAAAAAATAATCTAATCTCAAGCTGTGTTCAAAACTCTTAAAAGTAGTTTTCTGCCACATTGACATTTCTAATCCAATGAATTTGCTTTTTTCGTCGTCGGTGGTCAGAGCCATTTTCGTCGAACACGTCTTCAGCAAAACTCTAAAGAGATAAGCGTGAAAGGGGCAGATATGCGAGTGATGGTGAAGGTTCTGTGGGTGGGATGGTTGGGATGTGATGGGGTATAAGAACGTTGAATAAAAGAGTCTATCGCCCTCAGGATTATCCTCAGATTTCATAGGATTACAGGCGAGTGCAAGATCAGCCATTGAGTCATATGTTCGTTTACTCCTTTCACGGCAGCCTTACCTTATCCATAACCTTAAAGAGTGGTAGATAATACTATGGATATATGCTTCTTTTACAGGATGCTTGCATAATCTACTGAATGCGTTACTTGCCTCAGGATTCGTACGTCGTTGCACAAAAAGAGAGATATCAAGTATGAAATGATACTATAATTCATCTTGAACTGCCTCGAAATTCTAATAATGGCTCAACCATATTCTCCAAGCATGATGGTTGCATTCATGTTATTTAACAATTTCTCACTGCCATATCATATCTCTAATGGAAAGATTAAATCTTTTATCCTCTTAATTTGAAAAGTACAAAAACCTGTGTCGCGGGACAAGTACTTAATAGAGGTCACTCTCTGTTGGAGTTTCCCAATTTCTATTGAAGATACTTTTCCAGAATTTTCTTACCTCGTATAGTTTTGTTGGAAACTTGACATTTTTACTTTAAATGTTCCTTTTCACGATTTTTATCACGTTTCTCTTGGAAACTTGACTCTTTTATTTGAAGTGCTCTTCTTACGATTAGAAAAACTATACTTCTCACGAGAAAAACAGTCGAGGAAAAATTTGAAGACCTCTTGAAAGTAAACAATATTGATTTCGAATATTTTTTCAATTCAACATTATTCCTCATCTTTTACAGTTTTCATGGAAACTTTTTTATCCAAAATGTTCTTTTTCACGATAAAAAAATGCTTCTTATGAGAAAACAGATAGCACAAAATTGCAGATCTTTTTTTAGTAAATACTATTGATTTCAAACATTCTTCACTTCAGCATTTTTTTCGTATCTCGTATAGTTTTGTTGTAAACTTGACTTTTTTACTCGAAGTGTTCTTTTTCACAATCGAAAAACTATGCATCTCGTGAGAAAACAGATTATTTACTTGGGATGTTCTTTTTTAGGTTTGAAAAAATAAGCCTCTCTTCAGAAAATAGGAAGCGAAAAATGTGTAGATCTTTTTATAGGAAACAATATTGATTCCGAACATTTTTTCATTTTAACATTATTTCGCATCTCTTATATTTTTATGGAAACTTGACTTTCTTATTCGAAATGTTCTTCTTTACGACTGGAAAAACTACGCTTCTCATGAGAAAAAACTTATGGGAGAATTTGAAGACCTTTTGAGAGTAAGCAATATTTTTCATTCCAACATTTTTTCGTGTCTCGCATAGTTTTGTTGGAAACGACTTTTTTACTTGGAATGTTCTTTTCCACGAATAAAAAACTATGCTTCTCATGAGAAAACAGGGAGAATTTTTGGACCTTTTAGAAGTAAACAATATTGTTTCCGAACATGTTTTCATTTCAACATTTTTTCGTATCTCGTATAGTTTTGTTGGAAACTTGACTTTTTTATTTGAAATTTTTTTTTTTAACGATTGAAAGAAGAATCCTTCTCATGAGAAAACAGTCAAGGGGAAATTTACAGATTTTTTAAAGTAAACAATATTGATTCCGAACATTGGTCCATTTCAATATCATTTCGAATCTCTTACAATTTCCATGAAAACTTGAACTAATTAATAAGTGAACAGTTTGTTTCCTCAACAGTTTTTGTCTATATCAAATGAAACAAAAACAACGCGTCCTATCCAAAAATGATTGCGAACAAATTGGTAGAACATTTTCAGGTAAACAATTTTTGTTCAATCACTTTTTCCGGTACCTCCTATAGGTTGATCGGAAAATGAACTTTTCCATTTTTGGGTATTTTATTTCTATTGGTAAAAATGGCAATCTAATCCGATAAGCCTTTCATTTCTCAAATTGCAAGTATAACAACAAATTTCTCAAACAAGTGACTTTTCCGCGAAGTATTTATGAGGGAATAGGATTCCAAGAGAATGGAAAGAATAGAAAAGGAGGCTCCATGAGGTCTCAATCTCACACAAAAATATTTGAAAATTGAATTGCGATATAAGGCTTGTATTCAATTAAATGATTCCACTTATTTATAATTTGAACCTTGATAAAGAATTAAAATTGACTTGAGCAAAAATGATGTTTCAAGTATGATCACTTTCGAATTCGATGTTTTCTGAAGTCAAATACCTATACACTTCTTCAATTCTATTATAAATTAAAAATTAAATAAAACTTTGTAAAGGTGCCAAATTCTAAAACTTAAAAATTCTGATACCTTCTGATTTGTAAGAATTAAAATGTGCAATTTCATATTCTGAATGCACTCATCTCTTTATGCTAGGCCGCTTTAGACGAGGCCGATTGTTGCGTAAGCAGATAGGCAGGGAGCGTTCTGGATACAAATTCCTACCTTACCGAATCCAAGAATATGCTAACCTGTAGTGGTTCGTTTCCATGGTAAGCTTCTAGAATGTTTTCCGTGCTCTATGGCGTCATGAAGAATGTTCTACGATATTATGAAGAACATTCTCGAAGCTTAGCATAGACACGAAACACTACCGATTGGGTTAGTGTCACATTGGTAAGGTAGGAATCTGTATATAGAAACCTGCTTGCATTTTTTCATCTACTGAATACTTTCTCCAAGGAAAAATGTTATAAGAATGTTTACATAATAATTTTGAATTTCTTCAAATGTTCAAAAACGATGAAGAGGGAAGAAGTCAACATTTGTATGAATTATTGAAAAATCTTAACTCTGTTTGCGTTTTTTTAGTTATGGCCAGAGAAGAATCGTTCTGGGTTGGAAGAGATTTGTAGATTGTTGCATCGGTAGATAGGCAGGGAGCTTTATGGGTATAAATACCTACCTTACCGAACCCGAAGTTTCTCTAATCTGTAGTGATTTGTGTCTATGCTGAGCTTCTAGAATGTTCTTCATGTTCTATGACGTCATGAAGAACGTTTTATGGCATCATGAAGAACATTCTGGAAGCTTAGCATCAACACGAACCACTAGAGATTGGTATCGTCTCGAAGTGGGTTAGGTAGGAATCTGTATACAGAACCCTGCTTGCGTTTTTTTTAAACTCTGTTCAAACGTTTCCAGTTGTAGCTAGAGAAGGATCGTTTTGGCTTGGAAGAGATTTAATGATTGCTGCGTAAATAGAAAAGCAAGAAGCGTTCTGGATAGAAATTCCTACTTTACCAAACCCAAGACGATTCTAACCTGTAGTGGTTCATGTCCATGCTAAGCTTCTAGAATGTTCTTCCTGTTCTATGGCGTCATAAGGAACGTTCTATGACATCAACAAGAACATTCTGGAAGTTTAGCATGGACACAAACCACTACAGATTGGTATGGTCTCGGAGTCGGTTAGGTAGGAATCTGTATATAAAACCCTGCTTGCTTTTTTTTCATCTAAGGAATACTTTCTCCAAGGAAAAATGTTACAAGACTATTTAATAGACATTTATAAATTTCTTCGAATGTTCCGAAACAATGGAACGGGAAGTAGTCAACATTTGTATGAATTATTGAAGAGTCTAAACTCTGTTTAAACTTTTCCAGTTGTAGCTATGGAAGGATCGTTTTGGCTTAGAAGAGATCCGATGATTGTTGCGTAAGTAGATAGGCAGCGAGCGTTCTCGATTTAAATTCCTACATTACCGAATCCGATACTATTTTATCATGCAGTGGTTCGCGTCCATGCTAAGCTTGTAGAATACTCTTTATGTTCTACGGCGTCATGAAGAACGTACTACGACATAATGAAGAACATTCTGGAAGCTTAGCATAGACACGAACCACTACAGATGGGAATGGTCTCAGAGTCGGTAACATAGGAGTCGTATACAAAACGATGCTTGTTTTTTTTTTACCTACTCCAAGCTTTCACTGAGGAAGAATTTTACAAGAATGTTAAATAAATTATTTCTAACTTCTTTCAATTGTCTCAAAGGATGAGGATGGAACTAGTCAACAGTTGTATGAATTATTGAAGAATCTGAACTCTGGTAAACTCTGTTTAATTTCGAGTTGTAGCGAGAGAAGAATCTTTTGAAGTTGGGAGAATCGCTTTGGCTTGGAAGAAATTCGATGATTGTTGAGTAATAAGATAGGCAGGGAGCGTTCTTGATACGAATTCGTACCTTACCGAATTTAATACCATCCTAACCTGTAGTGGTTCATGTCCATGCTAAGCTTCTAGAATGTTCTTCATGTTCCATAGCGTCATGAAGAACGTTGTATGACATCCTAAAGAACATTCTGACACTTTATCTAGGACACGAACCACTACAGATTGAGATAGCCTCAGAGTCGGTAAGGTAGGAATCTGGACGACGAACGCTGCTTGAAGTAGTCAACATTTGTATGAATTATTGAAGAATCTAAACTCTGTTTAAACTTCGTTCAGACTCTGTTCAATTTCCAGTTGTAGCTGGAGAAGAATCGCTTTGGCTTGGGAGAGATTCGATGATTATCCTCACATCTTGAGGTTTCTTGGGATGTGGGTTTCGTACATTTCCTCAGAATTTAATATCGCTTCTCTCACGAGAAAACTTTTGGTTTTGCGGTGGTTATAAGATAGCTTGCAATCTGCGACACAAGGATAGATAAATACGAAGCCTCCGCGGTGCAATTGCAATTACGCCGTGTCTTTGTAGTTGTGCCACTTGAGCATGAGTGTGAGGAATACACTTCAGCCATACAGTGAACAACGAAGAGGGTTGCAGTATTCAGGGAGTCGAGAAACGCTGTCGAATAATATTGTACATCTTTGAGCTTGAAGTAGAGAGAAAAGGAAAGAACAATTTATGGAATTTATCTTTGTTTGTGAGATTTGGAAGACCGCAAATTTAATATAACCTTGATCTCTACCATAACCACAAAACCACCAATGATAGTTCGCAATAATTGGATTTAAAAGTAATCTCAATTATTTTTTCAGGTTCTTACATTTGTGGACAATATTCAAACGAATTCAACTTCAAGTTTCTGAAATCCGTGTCAATTGAAATTATTGTTTTCTCCCTTTTTACAAAAACAATCTTTATCATACCGACGCACAGTGGTCCAGAAATTGATTTTTGCGGACAAGTGCGCGTAGAGGTCGTTCTTTTAACCCGATTTCAAGTTTCTTTTTTTATAAATACTCAGCATTAAATTTCTGATAAACGTATGGTGGGCAATTTTCCATTTTTTGTTTAAACAAATTGCTGTTTCAATAAATATGACGGAAAAAGTAGGAAATGTCAAATCATTATTTTTCATTCAAGTGGAAACAACATGACTATACTCTAAATCATCAAAATTGCATGCATGAATATTAACTTAATGTGAATAATTTGTTTAATAAACGCAACATTTCTTTCAAACAAATTTTAGCGCAAATTTTTTGTTTGTTATTCAAAACGGAAGGAATTTACAGAAAGTACTATATAATCCGAGAAAAGTCATAAAAATTAATGTTTATGATTGTTATAAACGAAAAACATTAACATATAGTCGGAATGTACTCGTTTTTGTAGAAAATTTTCTTTTTCAATCACACGATACGAATAAGGACAAATGGATGTTACAGTGATATAAATTTCAACTTTTGATTATTAATTATAATTTTTATTAACAAATCATATAATCTAATTGTCCAAATATGAATACTTCATCCAAATTTTTTTGTCCTCAATCATACACTACTGCCAAAGCCTGTTGGATACAACATTTCTACAAACGTTAGCTCCTAATTGTTTACTGTAATTGTTATTAACAAATTACAAGAAAAAATTTTCCAAAAATAAATTTTTCATAAGAACTTTGTTTCATAGAAATACAGTGCTGTAAAGTCTAAGGATACGAAATTGTAATAAATATATCCTTACAAATGTTTACTTTAATAGCTATCAACGAAATATATAAACCTAATTCTCCAAATATGCATTTTTCACTCAAATCTTTTTTCCATAATAATGCCGTGCTAGTAAAGATCCAGGGGTAATAAATTGTTATAAAAATTATGAAAAATTTATATTTGGAGAATTTTTTTCGTAATTTGTTAATAACTCTCACATTAAACAATTAGGAGGTAATATTCGTAGAAATATTGCATCCAACAGGCTTTGGCAGTAGTGTATGATTGAAAACAAAAAAATTCGGATGAAAAATTCATATCTGGAAAATCAGTTTACATGATTTGTTAATAAAAATTATAGGTTATAATCAAAAGGTGAAATTTATGTCACTGTAACATCCATTTGTCCTTAATCGTATCGTGTGATTGAGAAAAAAATTTTTCTACAAAAACAAGTACATTTCGACTATATGTTAATGTTTTTCGTTTATAACAATCATAAACATTAATTTTTATGACTTTTCTCGGATTATATAGTACTTTCTGTAAATTCCTTCCGTTTCAATCAACAAACAAAAAATTTGCGCTGATGAGAAGGGAGAAACCACATATTTGTTTATAAAATTTGTTTAAACAAATGTTTTGTTTATTAAACAAATTATTCACATTAAGTTAACATTCATGCATTCAATTTTGATGATTTAGAGTATAGTCATGTTGTTTCCACTTGAATGAAAAATAATGATTTGACATTTCCTACTTTTTTCGTCATATTTATTGACACAGCAATTTGTTCAAACATAACATGGAAAATTGCCTACCTGACGTTTATCAGAAATTTGATGCTGAGTATTTATAAAAAAAGAAACTTGAAATCGGGTGAAAAGAACGACCTCTACGCGAATTTGTCCTCGAAAATCCATTTCTGGACCACTGTGCCAATGACGTGAGGTCAATCGACATTGAAACTCAAAAACAAATGATCGATAAATTTAAACTTTGTGCCCAAAACAATTCATTTTGTAAGTAAACAAATTGAAGATAGTTTCAATAACATTTCAAAAAGGTAAAATTTCTTGCGGCATAAAACAAAAGGCCTTTTCTTTGTCACTTGAAGGGGCTTCTTGAATATTGAAAACAATACTCAATTTAATAAATAATCAATGTTATTTGACAAGCATAAAGGTCGTTGCCAAAAATTTGACCACTGTTGCAATAAAAAACATTTATAACTAAAATAATCTCACAAAATACCTTATATTAAAGAGATATTAAGAAACTTTAGACTAAAAAATTGCCAAATAATATTTCTACCATTTTTCGAAAATTTAAGATTCAGAATAACAGTTCAACCACGCTGCAATGAAATTTTAAGAAAATAACAATTTATATTGACAAATAGTAATAAATTAAATTTTATGGAAATAATTAATGAAACAATTCATAACGAGAAAAGAAACTGGTAATTTTATGCCTACGACGGTTTTAGTATCGTTCAGAATCGATTAATCAACGTTGATTTCAAATGATAGCAAATAATAATCAATATCCTGCTCTAGATTTCTTATAAAATGTCTGGCGGCGCTTCATAATTCATTTATCATACTATAAAATAAGTGAATATTTTAAAACCCTGAAGTTCTGCAAATATTTTGAAAATTTTTGTTTGATCATGATATAAATAATAAAAATTTTATAAAAAAGAAGGAAAATTGAACAAAAAAGCCAATGAAATTAAAAAAAAAAGTTTACCATATTTTTAAATACTTTTATATATTATTCAACTATGGGATTGTACATAAACTACGTTACAAATTTAGAGGGAGCGGAGGTAACGCTTCGAGTTTAGATATTATTCAATACTTTTTCTGTTGCAAAATTATAACAAAGTTTGCTAATTTTTCAAACGATGAACCTGCAATGGAACAGCTCTAGAAAAACTATTTTTTATTAAAAGTGAATTTTTGTTGTCTACTTCTTAAAAAATATCGGAATTCGTCTCTTTTGGTCCAAATTCTAATGTTTGGTTAACGTTTTGATTGTTTTTGTTAAAAAAAGCAACTATTTTGTTAGATAGTCATCTTTCTTGGTCGAAAATTCAACTACTTGATTACAAATTTTCATTTTCGGTTGAAAACTCATCATTCAGGTTCAAAATTTAACGATGTAGTTAAAAATTAATTTTTTTATTTCAGAATCTAACCATCTGTCCGGCATTACATGTTTTTTTTAATAATAACTATTTGCATCAGCTTTGAACTCTTGTGTTGAAAATTCATTTATTCCGTTGAAGATTCATAATTTTATTTGAAACTTTAACTATTTTGATGCACCTTTGTTTCATTTTTCTTTAACTAATTTTTTCCATCGTAAAGGTAACTGTTCCTTTTTAGTTCAAAATTGATGTTTTAAATTGAACATTTTGCTTCTCCAGTTGAAAATTAATAGTTTTTAGTGAAAAGATAATCTTTTTTGTTGAAAATTCATCCTTTTGGGTAGACAGTCCAAAAGCTCGTCTTAAAATTTATATTTTCTGATTGAATTTGACTGTTTTATATTTTAAATTCAAATCTTTTTGCGTTGAAATATCATTCATTATATTTCACGTTGGGAGTTTATCTTTCCGGTGAAAAAATAGTTATTTTGAATGGAGAATCAACTTCTTGAACCGAAAATCTAACTATTTCATTTCCAGTTGAAAATTACCATTAGAAAATTCCAATGTTGAAAAATCATTTATTTCATTGAAAATTAATTTCTAAGTTGAATGTAGATCTACTTGGTCAAATTTCATCTCTTTTGGCTGAATATGCAATAATTTGGTTGCCAATAATCTATTTTGGTTGAAGATTCAACAAGTTTATTTCCAACTTTGCCTTTTGCGGTAGAACTCAAGTGTTTCAGACGTAAAATCAAAAAGTTTATGATTAAAATATCAACTATCACATGTTTATTTAAGACTTCATATTTTTTCGTTCCAGAATCTACAATTTCCTTTTATTTTAAGCTTGAAAATCCAACAACTTGATAGAAAAATAAAACTATTCTGGTTCTTAATTGAAAATTCAACCATTTTGTTGGAAGTGGAACTACTTTGTTAAAACTCTTTTTTTTTTTGCATTATTCACCTCTTTTAAGAAACATTTAATTAGTCCATTTTATAGTAGAAAATTTATCCTTCAAGGGGAAGAGGCTTAGAAATTTTACTATTGAGTTGGAAGATGATTTTTTTGGTAGAAAAATTAACTTTTTCTTTGGGAAAGAATATTTTAGGGTTGTGAATTGAATTCTCTTGTACAGATTTTATGACCTTGATCTTGATCAAGAAAAATTATTATTATTATTGGTCTTCGAAAAAATTATTTCAAGTTGAGATTGTTTTTTTAAAGATAGTTATATAAACATTAACAGCACTAAGATTATTTATAGAAGAACTGGAACTTTTCCTTCAGCATAAGCAAAAATATTATTCTCAAGATGGCTATTGTTAAAAATGGAAAATTTCAACATGGAATATTTTTCTCTGAAGTTTACTTCTAGTTTCTTTCCATAATAAGTTACAATAAACAAAAGGAATATTTTACTTGACTTCATAAATCCGTTTCAGCAATGCTCATTATTGAACTTGAGAATACTTAAGAACAACCTTAATAACGTCGGAGACAAGCAATAATCCCTATTAGCTTAATTTCAAATCTTCATCTCTTTCCCTCTTATTCAAGAGGGACTTCTCAAGTTTCTCTCACATTTTAAACCTTTCCGACCTCTTGGCGAAGTTGGCCACTTTAAGATTGAAGACGCTCAGCACCTTGGTAGTTTCATATCATCAAGGTCCTAATTTCACGCGAATTCAATCTTTATTGCGTTACGTGTTGTTACCTCATCGAGTTCAAATAAAAATCTGATGTAAATGAGATTTTGAGATCACAAGTGATTTTTTCAGAATAAACTTTTGGTAGATATATACTCAAACTGTAAAGTAAAAAAGTCTCGTAAATAAACAAAGATCTAACTTGGACCTCGTTCGTATTTCCGAAAGATTTTATTCAAATTCACACTCAGATTCCATTCAAATTTCATTCAGTTATTTCAGATTTTTTTTTCGAATCCTATCTCGAATTAACTTGAATTTCACTGAGAATTTCTTTGACTATATTTAGAATTCAAATTGAAATTTCATCTTAATTTGAATGAAGCTTTATTATTCTTAATTAGCTATTGTATTTTTATTGCATTTCTATTCTATCCAGGTATAACTCTAACTTTATTCGTATTTCATTTGTATTCAACTTGGACTGTGTTTGGATTTCAGTTGGATTTTATTCGAATTTTATTCACATATTTCCTAAAGAAAAAAAATATCACAACGGTTATTCTAGCTTATTTTCGAAGAACTGAACAGGTCTTGCAATAAATATTTTATACAGATTTTATTCAGATTTTAGTTGGTTTTAAATCGGATTTTAGTTGGCTTGTTTTTCGAATTCCACCTCGAATTAGTTTAAATTTCATAAGAAATTTTATTTTTCCAATTATAACTCTAACTTTATCCGTATTTCATTTATATTCAACTTGGACTTTGCTCGGAATTTAGTTGGAGTCTAATCAGATTTCAGTCGGATGTCATTCAATTTTCATTCAGATATTTCACCAAAGAAAAATATCACAACTGTTATTCTAGCTTATTTTCAAAGAATTGAACAGGACTTTTAAAGAATATTTTATACAGATTTTATTAAGATTTCAGTTGGTTTTATATCGGATTTTAGTTGGATTGTTTTTCGAATTCCACCTCGAATTAGTTAAAACTTTATTAGAAATTTTATTTTTCCAGATATAACTCTAACTTAATTCGTATTTCATTTATATTCAACTTGGACTTTGCTCGGAATTTAGTTGGATTCTAATAAGATTTCATTCGGATTTCATTCGATTTTCATCCAGATATTTCACCAAAAAAAAATATCACAACTGTTATTCTAGCTTATTTTCGAAGAATTGAACAGGATTTTCAATAAATATTTTATACAGATTTTATTCAGACTTCAGTCGGTTTTATTCCGGACTTTAGTTGGATTCTTTTCCGAATTCTACCTCGAATTAGTTTAAATTTTATTAGGAATTGTATTTTTCCAGATATTATAACTCTAACTTCATTCGTATTTCATTCGTATTCAGTTTGGACTTTGTTCGCATTTTAGTTGGATCTCATTCAGATTTCATTAAAATTTCATTCAGATATTTTCCAAAGAAAATAAAATGACAACGGTTCTTCTAGCATATTTCCGAAGGATTGAACGGGATTTTCAATAAATATTTTATACAGATTTCATTCAGATTTTAGTTGGTTTTACTTCGGATTTTAGTTGATTCTTTTCCGAATTCTTCCTCGACTCAGTTAAAATTTTATTAGGAATTGTATTTTTCCAGATATAAACTCTAACTTTATTCGTATTTCATTTTTATTATACTTGGACTTTCTTCGGATTTTAGTTGGATTCTACTCAGATTTCATACGGATTTTATTCAATTTTCATTCAGATATTTCACAAAAAAAATATTACAACGTGTATTCTAGCTTATATTCAAAGAATTGAACAGGATTTTCAATAAATATGTTATACAGATTTTATTCAGATTTCAGTTGGATTTATTTCGTATTTAAGTTGGATTTTTTCATCGAATTCTATCTCGAATGAGTTTAAATTTTATTAGGAAATGTATTTTTCCAGATATAACTCTAACTTTATTCGTATTTTATCCGTATTCAACTTGGACTTTGTTCGGATTTTGGTTGGATTTTATTCACATTTCATTCGGATTTCATTCAGATATTCCCAAAAAAAAAAACAACGGATTTACAATGAATATTTGATACAGATTTAATTCAGATTTTAGTCGGTTTTATATCGGATTT
>WSXT02202767.1:0-18540 GCA_011762715.2 Neuroterus valhalla | reverse complement strand
TTATTTTAATCCAGAATTATGAATAAAAATGTAGATATATTATAGTTATAATAATATATTAATAATAATTTCATTATTATTCGATATTAATATTTAAATAATTTATTGAGAAATTTGATGCAGAATTCGTTTGAATAATAGTTTACTCTCGTAACAATATATCTACATTTTCATTAATATTTTAGTTGATAAAAATTTTAAGAAATAAAAGAACTGTTCATCCATTGTTTATTCCCTTATATGGGGATAATTCTGAATTGAAATAATTGTAAATAATTGGAAAAACAATGAATAAATAAAAAAATTTACAATCATTTGAAATAAAAATTACTGATGAGTAGAATCAAAAGTTTAAGGGAGCCCTAGTCAAGCACCACCTCTGTGCGTGGCCTATTCGGTCCTGGTTCAACGAAGGAGGCGAGCACCAGACCGGCCGAAGACCGTGATCGTCGACTTAAACTCAACTCAGATACAATTGAAATTTTAGGCTCTTTGTCACATAATTTTCAGATTTTAGCAAGAATTTTCCTAGGTAGTGTAGTTCCCGACTTTTTTACCAATAGCTCAATTCAGGAGATTTACAACTAGGCTTCTCTAGAATTTCCAAGGGGTTTCATTATCGAATTTTCCACATTGAAGAAATCTCGAATTGGATTCATCAAAATAAAACATTTTCGAAGGCAAAGCTTCAAACTTGTCCAATTTTCGACTGTGAAGAGTTGAAATTTGAAACTCTTCACATGATTTCTATTTTCGAGATTCGAGTTTGGAAAATATTCGATTACAGAGTTTTCATTCTTGAAATCATTCTCCCAAAGTTGAAAAATTTAAATTACTTTATTCAGACAGATTCAAAATTTGTAATGCTTTATTTATTATTAAACATCCATGAATTTAATATCCAAACAGTTAAGGATGATATGATTTGAGAGCTTTTTTCTTATAATTCAATATGCAAGGTTAAAAATTAAATAGTAATGGATTTCAACGATCTATAAATTTGAAATGTTTATGCTTTCAAATTATGAATTTTTGAATGCTTTTTATTCAAATGCAATAATTTAGAAAATCAGGAGTTAAAATCATCCACTTTTGCCTATCTACAAGCAGAAATTTTCGAATTGTTAACAGTAAAAAAGAGAGCGTTGATTTATTTTCTGAAGATTCTCATAATTGTTTATGCATGCAGCAGATGATTCGGGCAATCCAGATAAGGAAAAAACATAAATTTCAATATTCCGCTACAAAAAAAAACTGCTATAGGTTAACGTTATTGTATCAATAAACCATCTTTGATCTTTAGAAAAATATCTGGCAGTCTTGACATTGAAAATTCAACAATCTAATTCAAAAGATGTTTGTTTTGTTACAAAAATCAAATGTTTTCATTAAAAAGTCCTTCTATAGCTTGAAATTTCAATAATTTGGCAGAATTTTCCTTCCGAAACTAACATTTGTTCTGGCATGAGATTGATTAATTTCCTTGGAAATTCCTATTTTTTCAGTTCAAAATCATCTCTTATCGTTGAAATTTCAGCCTTTTTGGTTAAAATTTCAACTGTTCAGTCAAAGAATGATCTGTTCTTATTGAGGATTCAACTGCTTTTTAAAAAAAGCCAACAGTTTTATTCAAAATTAGAAAATATTTTTCAAAGTCAATCTTCTTGATTGATTCCGACTGTTTTTCCTTTTGAATGGAAATAAATTTTGTTCCATTTATAACTGTTACATTGAACGTGTAGAATTTGAGTTTTCGAATCAAATTCCATGTAGTTCAATGAGAGATCGTCTTTTTTGGTGGAAAATGAATTTTCTTCGTTGGAAATTAATGTTTTTTTCAAAACCTAATTATTTTGTGTGATATTCAACAATGTTTGTAGAGGGTTGTCCTCCAGTTCAATAAACTGTTTTAAAATTTTAAATGATTATATTTTTCGTTTCGAATATCGACTATAACATCTTTCATTGAGAATTCATCTTTTTTGGTAAAAAAGTAAGATTTTTGCGTTGAAAATTTTGTTCTTTATTGGAAGTACATAATTTAGGTTTTAAATTAATTGTTTTGATCCGAAACATCACTATTCTCTTGTTCAAAGTTTTACTCTTGTAGTTTCAAAGATTTAAGAATAATATATTCCTTTTTTGATACGAAATTTGTAATAAGGTTGAAAATCCTTATTTTTGAGTGAAAAATTCAACTGTTTGTAGAAAATTATTCTTCTTGAGTTGAAAATCTAACACTATAAATCAAATTCGTTCATTGAGCAGATAATCTTTCTTTGTTGAGAAATTCAACTTTCTCGTGGAAAACAAAAAACTCCAAAATTGATTTGGAGTTTGCTTTTAACTTTGGAATCTTTAAACTCGACTTAGGTTGAAAATTCTGGATCCATAAACTGAAGATGCATATGTACCGTAAAATTCACATAAATTCGAAGTTCTCGGTGATAACTTTAAAAACACATATTCACGGAAAGTTTGTGAAACTTAAGGGGATAAGAAATGGAACAGAGCGTTTTAAAATGCGGGTCAATTTCGCAAAGTGTTAGCCACGAACATTTCGTCTTTGTGAGACTTGGAAAAAAGGTGCAGCGCTGCAATTGCAAAACCGGAGACGACTAACGACAAGAAAATAGGACGAAATACGTGAGGAGAAATGGTTTAGAAACTGCCCGAGTGTGCCTTGATTCAACCAAGTTTGACAGTTTCGCGACCAGTGGCTCAGAAGATATTGTCGTAACAAAGTTACAACTTAAGATCTAGTAACAAAAAAACGCTTCATAGAAAAGCTCTACTTCTAACGGTTCTCAAACGATGTCTTCTGAACCACTGAACGTAAAACTCTCAAGCCATCGCCCCAAATTTTCCTAGTTTTTCTGCCAACTTGGGAAGAATGATAACGAGACTTCAGATACTCTAGGTCGGTAGATAAACGATTCCCTCTCGAAAAAACGGATAATTACATATTAAAAAATATTTTCAGTTTGCATCAAGCGAATACATTTACAGTATGTGAGAAACCATAGAAAAATTCAACTTGATACCAAATTGCTCCAAACATACATTTTCCATTCGACGATGAAGAAAGAACCAACATGAGGATTAAAAACATTCATGCAATACCAGTATGGTTTCCTTGCGTTGGCTGCAAGATTTTTCGCAGCAAAGTATGTCTTTGTTGGTGGAGGAGTACTTTACTGGCCACGGCCGATAAAGTACACGTTGAGAGAATGTGCGCATGCGCATTATTTACCTTACGACATACGCAATGTTTCCACGACCGCTTTCTGAACAGTTGCTTTCCTCACCGAAAAGAATAGAAATCCAACCAACAACCTCAAATTTCTATCAATGAACGAATTCAATCTGTAGCGTCCATCAACCGAAGAATTATCGAGAGGTGGCGTTTCGAGATTTGATTGTGTACAGAAGTATAGTACGTTGTGTTCAGCGAAGCCGAGAGCCACGCCTCAGGGAAGAGGACCGACGTTTTTCGTACGAGTCGTGGACAAGTACGAAATTGTCGTCCAAGGCCGAGAGCGTGCTCGGCTTCAACGTTCACATTGTTATTTACGCAACGAAATTTCAATTCCTCGCGTTATTGTAGGAAAATACATTATGAAAATGGAAATGATCGATGTGGTCAAGTTAACATAATAAATAAATACATGTAACTTCCATTGCTTCCATTTTGCTTATTTCGTTGTCGAGACTTGCCGCTATGATAGAGAACCAGCTGGAGGAAGAAAGAGAGGAGAGAGTGAAAGCAAATAGATTCTCGTATATTGTAGTATTCATCCTGACAAACTGGACTCGTTCGAAAGTTTCTTAGTGCGCATGGCAGCGTGTATGGAAAATAGATTTTTACCCGTTATGTTCTGCAAAATTTCCTACTCTAAGCATTTTAAACCGATATCCCAATGTGCCACCGCCTACTCAGAATGGCGCGAGAACCGGAATTTCGTTGCGTGAAAATTTTACCTACGTTTGCGTCTTCAGAGCTGATCAGAAACTGAGGGTTCAGGTTATTTTTTTCTTATGGGGACGACCATTTGACAAGCCCAGCGTAGAGGGCAATACTGAGTTTGGAGGCATGCCTTGTGCGCAAGTGCTAGAGTAAATGCGCCAATCGTATTGTTTACGAATTTGACGGTATGGTAGAGGTAAGAAACGCATTATTTTATAATGAGAAGTAGCCCCGTCAGTAGAGATAAAAAAAGGTCTGTAAATAGAGAAAATTTCGGGGTCAAGTTTTTTACGCAGAAAGTTTTCTTTTAGCGTAAAAATGAAGTTTTCACAGTCTCGCCCTTAAATTTGTGTACGTTGAATCCGCCATCTTCAAATTCCGGTTTTTTCTTGTTATCTCGCGTAATTTTGATTTAACAATAAGAATGGTAGCAACCAAAGTTGTAAAGAAATGTATTCAACACATTTTTTAGTTGAACAATTTTTCGGAATTATTAATATTTCTTGCCGATATTGAGCAAAAACTGTGCAAAATTGTGACATGGGCGCAGTTTTCTCAATTTTTCGGACATTTGCATAAGAAAAAGTTCCGTGTTCAAATGGCAAAGTTGTAGAACATTAAATTTACAATAAGTTTTGAATCAGAAAGTTCTTTATACGGACCATACATGACGGTCGGGAACGTGCTCAATATAGCGCAAGGTGGAAAAAACGACTCAACTCGGGTATACGTCGCTCGTCTCCTTGAACGCTCTTCCAGCTGCGAGACTCGTAACAATTTTGCTCTATCCTTTCTGTAACGCAACGTAACGCCGGTTAAAAAATTATAAAATAGGTCAAAAAATAAATAAATAGAGGGGACGTGTGAAGGACACAAAACATCGCGAAACCGCAGCTGCGAGTCGAATCCAAACTCGACTCCGATGGAAGCCAGTAGCAGCAGATAAATCATAAACAAGCCAAAACGTTTGTAGATTCATTTTCTATTTTTTGAGAGAAAAATAATATCATGTAATATGATATTATTTATAAAATTATAAATGAATGAATAGGTATCAGGTATCGACGGAGAATGAGCTTGAACAGAGTTGAGCAGACACGCAATGTTCACTTGCTCAGTAATGTTGCAAATCTCTCAATTTCATTTTTAAGAAACGTTGCGTGACATTTTGGAAATTCCTCTCTGTTACTCCGTAACGCTATTATAACAAAACTTTAAACGTATAAACGCCCTTGCGCACAGTTAACCAGAAATCGTAAAACCCCCCTACATGGGGGTTTTTGGGGTCGCTGATTACGAATCCAGTGTCAAAAATGTCGAAAACAAAACGGCGAATCCAATATGGCGGACGAGTATGTTAAATAAATTTTCTTATTCTTTCCAAATTGGTATGAGGAGGTTTTCAGGGTCGCTGATTACAAATTCGTAGTAATTATTTCCAAAAAACAAAATGGCGGATCCAGTATGGCGGTCGTGCGGCCGTGGCGACCGGAAATGCTCAGTAAGACGAAAACTGCTTTTTTCAATTTGAAAAATGTATTAAAAATTCACTCCGAATATCTGTAAAGCACAATGTATAGTAATTTTTACATTTGAGTGAATGATATTTCTATCAAGTTATAAATGGAAAAACAACTTTCAACTGAAATCATGACTTTGTTAGATTTATCAGTTGAGGAAAAGCTCGAACAATTAGATGATTATATCAGTGATTGTGATGATGATCAATCCAGCGAAAGCGGATGCAGCGAATAGCTTAAAGTTTTTCGTATAATATTTGTGTTACATAACATGTTAATGCATATGGATAAACGTTAACTGTGATTCAACCAATTTTAAATCTCTAACTGTTGAAAATTTGTGTTTTTACATGTTTTTTCGAAATGATAAGCTTAGTGTTATTTTTTCTATGAATATAAGTACGAGGCTTGTGATTTTTCAACCAATAAATACCTCTAAATACAAATTCCCATGCAAGTTCAAGAATGCATTCACATTTTGACCAGTTTTTATGATTTTCGGACCTCTGTGACCTGCCATATTGGATCCGACATTCTGTTTTTGAAAATTTTGACTCCAGATTCGTGATCAGTGAAGGCGAAAACCTCCTTGTACCAATTTGGATATGAATCAAGAACTTGTTCGGCATACTTGACCGCCATTTTAGATCTGCCATTTTGTTTTATGAAATCTTGACCTCAGATTCGTAATCAGCAACGCCAATCAGTTCGGCCCATTTAATGAACATTTTCTACTTTTTGAAAAATCAGAAAATTACATTTTTTCAGATTTTCCCATTGCTTGTATTTTAATGAAGTTTCAAGATAAAAAGATTTCGTGCAGTGAAGAAAGCGGAGGTTGGTCAGAGAGAGATAGGAAGAAAGAGATGAAACCGTCGATCAATAGAGCATTCTCTCTTTTGGTTAAAAATTCACCAACCAGAGTAAAAGTTTATTTACAGTGGCAGCAAATTCAAATCCGCATATTTTATTAAAAATTGCGTATGAAACGTCAGACTTTTCCGAGTTCAGGTGAACAGCAAGTAAACTAATTGCCTTCTCTCTGGTTGCGGGTAAAAATTTGCTGAGAAACCAAAAGGTCGTCGGACAGCTTAACGGCACGCAATAATAATTACGTAAACTTAGTTTGTACTGCTTTCGACGCTAATGAACTTTTTTCTCGTTTCGAAGCATTTCTACGGGCATAGTTTTTTTTGCAACGATTTACAATGTTTATGGATAAACTGGCTGAATTCTTGCAATTGAAGGAGAGATTAATTCAGAGTTTTTTTTTATTTGATAACGTCCTCAAAGAAGAGATGGAGATCGAAAAATCTTCATGTGTTTCTTAGAAATGACTAATAATTTCCTCACACAACTTTTCCAAGTCATAGCAGGTAGAGTGCATTTTGTTTCTGAGAGATTTATCAAACTTATGAATAATCAGGCTGAATCTTTTCGCTTGAAAATAAAATTGATAATAAAGATTTTTCAGAATGATTTGATGACGTCTTAATATATTATCAAAACGGGTAAGCTAGACCTCAATTTTTTATCTGAAGTCTCCTATCGTTCTTGCTGGCCATTAAGACACGACTACTCAGCTGGCTTGATCGTTTTCCGATATTTAATAAATGGTGATATACCAACCTCCCCGGGCTGGCCCTCGGAACCTTCGATTCGGTTGACACAATGAGAAATTCGAATCTTTCTCTTCCCTTGGATGAATAAAGAAGCCTGGAAATTTCGAGGATAAATTTTGGAATTCATATTCAAATGAGCAATAAATTTTCGGAGCAGAAAATATTTTTTGATCCAATCAAATAAACTACTGCCGAAAATTATTGATACGACTGACATCTTTTTGATCAAGTGAACTTAGTTCAGAATCAGGAGTGATTTTTGAAAGTGTTCGCGCCACTACTAGCGACAATTTTCGAAGGAAGTGTATCAATACTTCATTTTTCTGATATCTCACACAGAATAAAAGATCAATGTTTTGTTCAGAAAACGCTGTTTATCACTCACAAACTCTGTTTGGTATTTCCTCGAATTATATCACCCACGCGTGAAAAATCGGTTTGGTAATATTTTACCTTCCAGCAGCGGGAAGTCGTAAATCGTCGGTTGCAATGGGAATACATATTTTGAAAAATGATTTTCTGGATGTAAACGAACGAGTTCTCAATCGATTGAGCGTTCCAGTAGCAAACCTTTGTCGGGTTCACACAATCAATTCATTGAAAAAGAGTCCCTGAAAATGATGATTTTGGAGGAAATAAGTAACTATTCTGGAAATGGGTCGAGAGGACTAGGAAAGGAAATACAAGCATTGACGCAGTCGGAAATAAGAATGCTGATGGTAAAATGGTATGGGATTCAGACAAAGTTGAAGACTGTATGAGAGATTTTTTGAAAGAAGCTGTATGAAGGTGAATCCACGGAGTATAACAACAGTGACAGAGACACGGATATATTACCCGATTCCGTATTTATTTCCCTATTTGAAAAACTGAAGAATGGCAAGCCTGCTGGTCTGAATGGTATTACTTCTGGAGTGCTTAAGTTCAATGGCGGATATTTGTTTGTGCAGTCGTGTGAATCTATGAATGTGTATGCTGTGAACAGTGAAGTTCCGAGTGTTTGGAAAAGGGCGGTTATTGTCCCAATCTACAAGGAAAAGGATGGTCAAGGTGACTTCGATATTTGTAGACCGATTAGCATACTAAGTACTGCGGGAAAACTATTCACCAAAATACTTATAGATAAAGTTATTGGAGTAACAGAGGACAGGATCTGCGAAGTTCGATAAGGATTCGTGCAAGGGAGAGAATGTGTGGATCAGATTCGAAGCTTGAGACAGATCACAGAAAAAAAGCCTGAAAGTAAACAGAAGAATTTCCTTGCATCTGTTGATCTAGAAAAAGCTTTCGATCAGGTGGATGGAGCTAAATTTTGAGAGGTCTGTGAAAAATTTGGAGTGACTGGGTGGCTTTTGAAAGCAATACAATTAGTAAATTGTGAAAGCGAAGCAAGTGTGAGTGTTTCCTTTTCCTTCACATCCTTTGCTCCGAATTCCCCATGTCAATTCCACTTTCAAATCTTTACATATCGCTTGATCCGGGAGGGACATGGCCTGATGGTATAATGATAAAGAACCAGCCTATACTCTTCATTAGGAATCATAGTGGAAATAATTTCCTATAACCGTGGATGTCCGATTCTGAAATCAGGCAACTTTCCTTTAAAATTTTTAGTAATAAAGATTATTAGAACTTTTATTAGAAGAAAACTTCTCCATCAGCATCATTTTTGAATTTTTAATTTTGGTCTTTGCACCAATTTTTTTCAAATCTCAAAATTTCAAAAGGTTAACCACCATTCTTCTTCAATTGCTGTTTCGAATTTCGGGATCGACTAGATTTGTCCAGTTTCCTTCTATGCATGCGAATGGAAAGATCGTCATTCAGCATTCTTTGAAATTTGAACGTGATTGGCATGTGATTCCTGCAAAAGGTGCTGCAAAACAATCAATAATATTGAAATTCCTTTTTTGATGAGTGACCAAGATGAAATATAACCTTTACGTCTTACTTATGAATAGGGAGGGTTCACGGATTTTCCCCGACAGTGTGCGCGCTTTTCTCAATCATGAAAACAAGACAATGAAAACCCGTTTGTTCCAACTTCAATGCCCATTATAATTTGATCATGAAAAATAAATTTGAACTTCATTTTGTATTATTTAAACGAGAAGTCCCGGGTCTGTGGATATAAATTTATATAATATACATTTATGTGATGAGAAAATAGTTCCTTCGCTTCTTAGTGCATGTTTTGATACAGCAAATCTGGTCTTTATCAGCTTTTCCAGTGGTAGTGTTGCCTTACCTTTCTAGGCCGTTCGAGTGCACGATTGCGGCATGCGCGCATGCGCAGTCGTTATTGCACTTCGCGCGCACTTTCTTCACGACTGTCCTGCGTGGTACTTGTCCCTTTGAACCAAACTCAAAGGTACGACCTATTATATATAATGTTGAGGAAACAATAATTTTAGGTGTGTTCGGAAATTCACATCTGGACAACTGCGACAGGATCCCTTGCTGGTAACCACAGGAGAAGCTCACCTTGTCTTTTCTTAGAAAAATATACCGTTCCAATAAGGGACTGCACGTAGATTACCAGGATGAGCCCCTTACGGCCTAAGGGCAATCCACTCTCCTATATGAGGAGTAGAATACCTCTTTTCAGATTTTTAATCATAAATTTTTATCGTAAATCTGCAGTTTCTGAAAGTTCAGGAGGGGGAATAAGGATAATGCATTTGACAGAGGATATGGCTCCCACTTGATGTTGAATTACCAATAATGGAGAAATGAACTCCGTGTGTTCGCACGGATGCAACGTGCGAGTAAGGATAAGAAAAAGATGTCGACAAGAGGGAGTTATGTCCCCTACCTTATTGGCACTCGTTATCGACGCCTGAACTCATGGTATATACAAGACGCAAGAAGCAGGTCTATTCCTCCACATTAGCTACCATAAGTACTACGTACTAAAGTGTTATTTTTTACACTGGAATAACCTGGGAACTGCATGTTGATGCGGTAGTGGAAAATGTCAATATAAGGACTAATTAGAACTTAAGGTCCCTTTCGCTGGATGACCAGAACCAGTTTGATTAGTGGAATTAGCTGGAATGCTTTCAAACGAATTTTTCTCCGGTAATTGCCGCAGCAATAGGATCAATTCCAACAGTGGAATTAGAATCCATCTTGGGTAAACAAGCACTGCATCTTCTAATTAGGCAAGGGGCTGCAGCTGAGGCGTACATAATTTCTTCAAGAGAATATATAAATGGTGTCGAATTTGAGGAACTGCATGACATAATGACGAAAGTAAAGGATCAAGATCTTTACACGCACTCTGATAGCATGCTTAGAAAATACTCTTTCATAAAGACCTCAGAATTAATCTTCCCAAAAGGGAGGAAAAGCATGATGAGCAGAGGAGGAATAAAATATTTACAAACGGAGGACTCCTCTGGTCAGTTGCACTTGGCATGTTCCCTACGGCATTTCAAGCTAAGATTGTGGCCATCGAGGACTGCCTACAAGAGATTCGAAGCGTGGGTTCGTTGATCACCACATTTTCATATGCTCCGACAGTCAGGCTCCTCTAAAAGTCCTCGTTTCGTGAGGAGCCATATCTAGACTAGTCGGGAGCTGCCTTTCACAACTTCTTGAAGTCTCAGGAGGGAACTGTGTTGAGCTCATCTGTGTCCATGGACATGAGAACATTGAAGGGAATGAGATAGAAGATTTGCTCACAAAAGATGGGACTATAAGAGCCCATAACGGACCTAAACCATACTGCGAGATTTCGCGTGCATCAGCTAAGCATGCCACTGAAAAGTGGCTCCTGGAGGAGCACGTGAAACATTGGAGAACGGCTAAAGGAATGATACACTCTAAAAATTTGATCATAGAAGGATGTCTGATAAAGGCGAAGAATCTTTTAAACATGCGAAGAAATCAGGTCAAAGCAGTGATAGAAACGTTCATTGTTCACTTCCAATTAAAGAAGCAGCTTACTAACATTAAAGTCGACAGTGATCCACGCTGTCGTAAAGGTGGCTTCTGGGAAGAAATGATACACCATATTCTTTGCCATTGTGAGGTTTTATTAAACCTCAGAATGGATTAATCGGAGAATCATTTCTGTGAACCAGCTGATTTCGAGGACATTCCTTGTACGGCGTATTCCTTGTATTCCTGTCTACGCCTTTATGACGAAAGCAGGTCTTATAAGAGGAGATCAGATACAGAGGTATTGTACAATATATAACACATGGATAACCTCAGTTATAGGGTACTCAACTTTCCTAGCTCAGTTACAACGATAAAATTATTTAATAATAATATTAATAATTATAATCCATAATAGGTGATGGCTGCTCTTGCGGTCGGTAGCGACTTCTTCCGACTGAAACTTGACACCGAGGCGCTTAAACATTTTTGTCACCCCTTGGAAACCCTTGTGGATTTTTTAGGCAACATTGGCCTAAATTGAATATGGATGATCCTGGATGATGCTACGAGTTTTAATTGAAGTACAGTATTAAGAATGAAGGTAGTGCTATTGTCGATGTATATGCAACCACTTGTGTGGTGTACTCCAAATTAATGAGAAATATATTCAGGAGAGCTAGAGATTCATTTAGTTGACAAATTACATAGTAAAATAATTTCCCCAGCTTTACCAGATTTGCAAAGTTGTGTTTCAACTTCCTAACCCTAGTAGCAATTTTAATGTCTTCACTTCTAATCCCTTAGTTCAGGAGAAATTTGTCCCAGATATGCAACCCAACTTCGCCATCGCCACTCACTCCCTTGGGAACAAGATTTACTCGAGAGTTAGGTTCCAAATTGTGAATTCCGATTTGTTGGCTGGCCGTTTATCCGGAGGATAAATTTGATCTTAAGTTGCAGAAATCGTTCTTCAGCTGTATAGCTGGTTCTTTAAAAATGCTAGGAGAGAAAAAAAGGAAAGCCATGTCTCGAAATACGTATTAGAGGGAGTAAAGGAACCGCCATGGGAAATTTCGTCACGTGTAATGTCATCCTTACGCTGCATTAGGGAGAAAAATGTTCAGTCTCTGCATCTTCAGCCTCCAACCCTCCCCTTTCCACTCCTCTTCTACCCCATTCTTCACCCGCTTTTCTCACTTACTCCAAGCTGTGAACTCTCCTTACACCAGCTTGCTGAGAAAAATCTTGAAACTACTTCCGTTCAATATACGTAAAACTCTAAGAGATACTTCAGATATCTGGGATAAGGAAAACGATTCTGATGAAATTTCACAACTTTTAAGGAAAGATTCTGATCAGTATAATCGTTAAAAGAACCTTATACTCCAAGCATTTTATAAATTAGGTAGTTCACTCAATAGAATATTGTAATTCAAGTGCTTCAAGTACTCCCTTACTCATTCTTTAATTTTCTATACTTCTTTTCTTTTCTGGGTTTGAGAGTCCTAATCGTACCTAATCGTTACGTATTTTAGTCATCCAGAATCCTCATTTATTTCCTCATGTACCTTACCAACTAGGAACTCCCAAATATGCAGTCTTAATCTTGCACGCTTGGAAGTTTGCCCTGAGCTTCCATTTCCTTTCACCATTAATAATCTACTGATTGTAGCTCCATTCTACAACATTTCCGTACTCTTGTCATTTCGGAGTTATTCTTAGTCCATTTCGGTTTCTTTCTAAGCCTGTGCAGCTAGCTCTCTTCCTTAATTCTTTAGACTTATTTATCTCGCCTTCACCATTCCCATTCAAAATCTTCTTGATTCTCTTTTTCACACTCTCCTCTCCACCCTTGTCACCTGTGTACTTCTCTATTACATTCAACCATGAATCTTGCTTATACCTTCATACTCTACAAAGATTGTATTATTTATTCATGAAATACCTACATGCTCTTTTCCCCTGCCCCATACTGAACCTCACTAACTTATTCCACTGCATCTCTTCCTCAATCTTGAACAGTTATTCCGGCTCTCCTTTCTTCTTAAACGTTTCACAAAATTTGTTACATCTTGACTCTGATACTTTTACCTTTTTCCTCTCCCTGAATTGCTGTTATCTCTCCCTCTCTTCTCTGTAATTTTCCACACCTTTTCTTTCCTGGTTTGATTGAACTATAATTGGAATCAGCTTGTCCCCTCAAGTCGAACCTCTCACCTTACTCCTCTTCCCTTTGTCTATAATCTTCTAGACACCCTCTCATGCGATTTTGCTTCCGTTCATCTTCTTAGTTTCTCTCTGAAAGTCTAGTATCTTTCCACTTTCCTGTTCACTATTTCTGTTCGTCCTATTCTCTTCATCAGCTCATGACCTAGGCGACTTTGGCTAAGCCTCATGACTGATCTCATAAATCTGAACTGGCTACACCATCACATGAACATTTACACCCTCATCCACTAATCATTATTGAACCTTATCCTTACTGTGATACTACTCTTTTATACATCTTCTATTTCTTCAATACAGCATCATTGCGGTCTTATTCATATCCACTCGTAAGCTATCTTCTGCCACATATTATTTAATCACTTTTCTCATCAGATTTATTCCTCTCCATTCATCTGCTACTAGAACTGTATCGTCTGCGTATGCTAGCGCCGAAACCCTGTTTCTAGTATCCCTCTCCCTCCGTCCACTTTTTCTTTCTACTCTTTTCATCCTTCCTTCTAGGTCAGCCATGAGGACACTTAACAGGACCCTAGCATAAGTTCTTGTACTCCCCGGAATTCCTATCCTTACTTCTCTCCTACTTTTACCTTCATCTTCGTCTCCAGGTATGTATCTTTGATCCTCCATATCAGAATTTTATCCAATCCTTCCTCTTCCATGATTTGTAAGAGGAGCCTCCCCTGCACGGAGTCAAAAGCTGATTCGAATTCAACGAACTGTGCAACAAGTTCTCCTTATTTCTGCCTTTGAATCCCTCTTTCAAACTAAATACTTATAAAAGCAGATCAAGACGAATGCAGCAATGTGCCATTTCAGAAATTTTTAATCTTGGAATTTTCGGCTGACAATTAGGATGAAGAACTGCAAGGTTAGCCGAACTGTTCTACTTTAACAATGGAGCTCTATTTACGATAATTATTTATTAAAAACGTCCAATTCACATTTAAAAGAGGCTTCCTTATCCCCTATAACTATATCTTACTCTGAAAAAAATTTATTACATTTACATCTTAATAAAAGCACTGAAGTTACATAAAAACCTAATTTTATTGCTTTTTACCGACTGCCGTTTTTTTTTGAAAATATATTTTTGGTCGAATAGTCGAATTTAACAAAAAGAAAACATCTCTGTAAAAAAACAATTAGTTGCATTTTTGAATGAATATTAGGATCCCTAAGCCAAAAAGACGGATTGCTTTAGTTGAAAAAGACGCATTTCGTCTACAAAATAGTTGGGTTTTCAAAAAGAAAGATTAATTTAAATAACATTATTTCTCGATCGAACAGGAGAATTTTCAAGCAAACAAATGAACTTTTTATCCGAAAATATGAATTTTCAACTAATTTTCAACAAAACTAAGTTTTGAAACAAATAGTGAAATTTTGAAACTAAGAAGACAATTTCTGTGGAAGAATGTTATATTTCTTATTCAAGAGCACGTTTTTCCCATCCAAAAAGAAGAATGTCAAGAAAATGGAATATTCAAAATTACGCGTCAAAAAATTGATTTTTAAAAACAATCAAGGAGAAAAATTAACGACAAAATTAATTTATTTCCAACCGGATGAACCGATATATTTTCTGATTAGGATAAAAGTTATGACTAAAGAAAATAATTTTCGAATGAAAAAAAAGGATTACTAGCGAAAAAGTTGAATATTACTCACCAACATGATAATTTCCAAAGAAATTGTGCCACTTCTGAACAAGAAGTTGAATTTATTGGAAAATTCGATAGATGATCCTTTATTTGCGAAACATTCAGTTTTTCCAAAAATAGATTTTTTTTGTTTGTTTGAGGAAATCAATTTTTATCGAAAATAGAAGAAAATTAGGAAGAATTGTTTTGGTTCTATCAACCCAAACGGTATAACTTTAATCCAAAAGAAATGGAAATTAAGTTATCGTTCGAAATTCAGCTATTTTGTTAGAAAGTCATATCTTGGTGAAAATTCAAGTACTTGGTAGAAAATCGAACTTCTTTGTTGAAAATTTCTTCTTTTTGGTCAAAGTTCCATCTTTTTGATTGGAAATATTTTCAATTTTTCCAAAATAATTTTTTTTTATTTCTTATTTAAATATTTTATTTTTTGTCCAAATTGATATTTCTATCTGCTCAATCAAATTTCATCATTAATCGTAAATAATTAATTTTTCAGTTGATGATTGTCTATTCCGATTATATATCTAACAATTTTTTGTTAAAATTATTCTTTTCTGCAGACAAATACGTTTTCCTCCCATTTTAATCGAACATTTTCAAACTTGAAAAATCAACCAAGTTGAACTATTTTGTGAAAGATAGATTTTTTTTTTCAAATTTATAATTGCTCTTCAATTATTAAGTATTTGATTCTAAATCACCTTATCTGTTGAATGACCTTTAACTACGTAAATTGTTGGACTAGAATTGTTTCAACTTGAATAAGTTTCGTTTTTCAAGAAATTGGATGCTTCCAATTTTCATTCCTTTGATCCATATAGAACTCTCCGAGTGTCTACTTCCAAATTAAAAAAATCCTCTGTTACATCTAAAAGCCCTCACTAGGAAATTCCGAACAAGAAAAAAGTTGAATTCACTGCACTTTTTTAAATAGTGCAGAATTCGAAAAATCCAAAATTAAGGGGAAAAAAATTCTTATTTTTCTTCTTCCTCTTTTTTCTATCGTTCGTCTTTTTTTATTTCCTCTTGAAAATACAAAACAAAAATATTCCAAATATCTACCAAAGTTTTGGTGTTCACCCAACACCCTTATCAAGGTAAAAATTCTCCCAGCAGGTCAGAATCCAAGAGACACCCAGGCTACTATCTTCCTGAATTTCCACTGAAAATTAATCGACCAAAAGTCGTTGGATTCTCGGTTTTTATATAATTTCCAGAAATCGCAGGTTTAAACTCAAATTTTGAACGTTCGAAAAAAATTTGATTTGGGGTTCCTCCCAATTCTAAATTCCTTAATTTTCTTCTACTACCAAATTTTCGACTTTTGTATTTTCCTTGTAAGGAAAAGCTTATTTCATGGAAAAAAGATTCAAAGCCTCGTCTACTTAGGGCTGACTTAGGGGGAGTTATCGGATATTCTTGCAAATTGAATCATTTCGGGATGGAGTCTCCAGAGTTTCTCACTACGAAATTCGCCGTTTTCATGATTCCTCCCTTAAGGAAAGAAATCCACCGCTTTACTTTCTAAAGATATGTAAACTTAAACACTTTCATACAATGAAATAGAATACCTTTCTTTTTCGTTAATGAGAATACCCAAAAACTTTGCTCCTTTAATTCTGAGATAAATTCAGAAAATATGAAAATATATCTCAAAATGTTTGGAAATCCAGTTAGTGGAGTCTTTCTGGATTTAATAAAAATTAATATGACTTTGACTACAATTCAGCTGAATTTGAGTGTCATCCCAGAAATTCGGTTGAAGAGGCCTGAAATTTAGACTTACAGAGCTGAATCCTGACAAATTTTGCTGAATTTTGCCTTAACAAATTTTGAGGTGTGAAAGTTATAACTATAATTTCCCTGTTAAATGTTCTCGCGTGACGATAATATTCAGAACTATTAATGAAATATGAAATGTTTTGGATTTTATTGAAATGAATTAGAATGGATTTGAGCAAGACTCATTATCATCTCTAGTGGAATTGACTGCATTGAGAATGCAATAAGTGCCTTATTATGGATTTTGGGTAGCCAAATTCGAATTCGTAGTCGCGATTCTGAAAATAATGACCGTTTCCTCCCTAACATAAAAAACTTCGTTCCTTAGGCTCTTTTCGTTGGCAAAACATGTAGAAAAAAGCATCCCTTTTGTTACTTGACCTCATGTTTAGATTCTGTTAGAAATTTCTCTCGTAATTTTACGAAACGTGTGGTGGAAGTTTTTTGCAGTTACATGTTTCGTAAAATTACGAAACGCTTCGTAATTTCCAGAAGCGCCAACGAACCCGTCTTTCTGTTACATTTTTCGTAAAATTACGAAATCTTTCGTAATTTTCAGTAGTGCTAACGGGGGGGATTTTTTTCGGTTAATTGTAATTTTCATAATATACAATCCATTAGCTACTTTATATAAAAAAACTGTTAAGTAGGAAATGAATTGTAGAATCAAAAAAATTAATTAACCGAAATATATCAGCCATATAATCAGGAAAAAGACAGTATGTTTATGGATATATTTTCGAGTGATTTATTCACTTCTTTATTTATTGTTTACTTAAATATATATTATTTCAACGATGATACATAAATATTTCATAGGTACAGAGTGATGACTTCGTTAAAATCACATAGTTTTTCTTCACATAAGTTTTCTCTCTTCTTCCTCTTACAGTTTATGAAAAGAAATACAAAACTCACACTGTAATTATAATGAAGTATAAAATCAGTTGCCAGGAGTAAAGTCATTTGTTGCGTTGGGAAGCCTTAAAACTGTCGTATTGAAAGGTAAGCGTCGCCGTTCTGATCCCTTGGTTCTCTTGTCTTTAGACATCTTGACTCCGAATTGTCCTCAGTCTTTTTTGTCGTTTTCATTTTGGAAAATGATTTTCATGAGGTCTCTACAAAATCATATCTTATATCAATCTATAGGTTGAACATAAATATTTCAAAAAATATGTATAAACATCATGTACAGAATAGTTGTTGAATCAACCATACATATATTATACATTTTAAAAATCAAAGAAAACCTTTTTTTGAATTAAGGAAAGCAAACACCATTTGATCACAGGAATCAATTTCTAATTATTTGAAAACGCTGTCATTTCCTTTGAATGAAACTATTTCCAAAAATTGAAAATGGTCAACTTGTATAGAGGAATAGTCTTTTCTCCAAAAACATAAACTTTCTTGCATTTTTCTTCCCAAATCCTGTTTTTTGTGAACATTAATTAGGAGAAATTGAAAATTATTGAAAAGATGTTCATTATAATTTTTACAAAAAGTCCTAGTTATTTTTTTATCACAAAAATTTGTCCAATATGCAGAAATATAATTTAAGTGCCTTCTTTTTCAAGTGTCTTATTTGAGAAGTTGAACCTTTTGAAACTCTAATAATTTACAGCTGGAGCTTTTTACATTATACAAATTTATAATTTGATGCATAAAAATGTGGCGGAATATTGGCTCATTTGCCACCTTCATAATTTTGATTACATCGACAAAACATCAAATAGCAGCAAAGAAACAATAAGAAGATGTAAACATTTTGGATGTATGACCATTACGCACTTGACTTCCAAAATCACTTTTTCTATAGACACGAGAATTTTTGATTTTGAGGTTACGCTATTTTAGGTTTTTCCTAT
>WSXT02202756.1:0-18541 GCA_011762715.2 Neuroterus valhalla | reverse complement strand
TACATGTACTCGGGTACTCGGATCGTACTCGAGTACATGTACTTTGTACTTCAGTACTCATGAGTCGTACTTTCGCAAAACTCTGTCTGTATGTAGGAAAATACAACACTCGAGAGCAGAACACCTAAGGCTACTAGCAGCAGTTGTATCAGGGAAGCGTTCCTGCAGAACTATCATTCAAAAACTTGAACTACAAAATTACAATGCTACTCGCGTTAAGTACAGCGCAAAGAGGGCAAACGCTGTCGAAAATCAGAATAAAGAACATTAACTTCCAAAATGATAAAGCAATAATACAAATTACTGATATCATTCAAACTTTTAGACCAAGTAGCAAACAACCAACTCTGATATAACCAAAATTTAGAGAAAGACCAGGTGTCTGCGTAAACACCTGCCTGAAAACTTATGTACAACGCACGAAAAACATCAGAATCACTCAACGGTTTCTTTAATTAGCACTTAAAAAGCCTTATGTTTCCGTTGGATCTCAAACCATGTGCAGATGGATGAAAACAGTCCTAGCAGAAGCGGGAATGAATGTAGAAATATTAAAAGTTCACTCAACAAGACATACGGCAACATCATCGGCCTATGCGAAGGGCATTGACATTGGAACTATAAAGAAAACGGCCGGTTGGTCTGCGGAATCAGAAATATTCTGATTGAGTTCTGCATGAGCATTAAAAATATATAAGAGATCTAACTTGTAACTTATAATTATATTAATGAACTGTTTTCAAAGGAAAAAATATGTAACTGTCAATATTGGAAAATGTCAAGATACTCTAAAAAACTACATATATTATACATATAAACTCGCAGAGCAAGGCTGAAGTGTAATTAAAAATCAAACAAAACTCACCTGTGAGTGAAGTTCGATTGTAATCATACTAAAGCTTTGCTCGAAGAGATTATATTCCACCCAAAATTAAAGAAAAGAAAGAGATTCCTATCGCTTCTACCCACCCTTGAAAACTGGACATTTTCCACTGTCGAAAACAAAACTCTAAACATATGAAGCAAGACGGATTGACTGAGCGGCGGGGCAGCACGGCTGCCACCTATACGATTTTTCAAATCTCTAAACCAATCCGTTGTGCCATCTGGCGAACAATAGGAGAAGACTACATATATTATACATATATCTTCGAGCAAGGATTTAGTATAATTACAATTGAACTTCACTTACAGGTAAGTTCGTTTGATTTTTAAGAACGCAACGTAATTCATAATTATATACATTGAATGAATAGTGTTATTATGATGAACGAAGAAGTATGGGTTTTTGCAATAGTGAAGGTGATTCATTTGTGCTGAAAACATTATCATAAATCTGAAGTATTCTTTTGAATTTATCAGTGCAGGAGGGAGAGATTATTGGAATGCAAATAATACAGAAGGACGTATGAGATAGCGATGATTCCATACCTTGTACGTGTCTAATAGTTGGAATTGGTAATACTCTTATAAGCACTCTTCATACGTTGGTTTTGTGATTCTTCCGAGAACATGAGAGCTTTCACCGTTACTCCGTTCTTCATTCTGACAGTTTCCCCGATGGAAATTGGTTAATATATATTGGGTCCACATCAAGTCACATACGATAAGTCTCTTTCGTGGCAAGTCTCACGTTCGGTATGTCTATTCTGCGGCAATTCTCATACTTGGAATCTCTCCCGAATAGATTGCCAAATTCGTGGCAAGTCTCACGAACGCAATTGTCTTTCTGTGGTATCTCACTCCCTCCAAAGTGTCAAAAGTGCAACATAATAGTAGGAATGATGTGGGTCGAATAGATCAAAATGGTAAATCGAGTTAGGAGAGGATTCTGCACTTTTTCCACTTTAGAGGGGGAAAGATGCCGTAGGTGGACAATTGGGTTCAGGAGGCGGGTCACAAAAAGACTTTCCGCGAATGAGACTTGGCACATGTGACTTGATATGGACCCAATATATTCATATCTATAATCCGATGTCTATTATTGAATGAAGTATATGCATTTATTATATTTTCGAAACCGTTCAGATGAAAATGAATCATATATGAAACCTCGGCGAAGAAGTCAATGTTTTTTTGACTGAATACAGGCAGGGGAACAGTGACGTCAATAACACTTTTCTTCTCACTAGTAACTGTAACTAGTTACTTTTCTGCAGCACAATTCAAACATCGCCAGTATTTGAACGTCATTTAAATAATATAAAAAAAACCCATGTCCCAAGACGAAACCTTGGCGAATCTTTGCTGCAGGTCTTTCATGTGAGATTCCTTTGTTTATTTACACTTGGAAGGTTCTCAATCTAAGATGATCATCTATTGCTCTAACCAGATATAGAGTTATTTGATAATCGGCTAGCTTACATGTGGGGTGTTTATGCAACACTATATTTTATATCAGAATTTGTGCATATAAAGTCTGCAAGGCGAGCAATTTACTGAACTGTGGAATAACTTTCGCAGATTCCGGACTGTTCCGGTAATATTTTTTTTTCTTATTTTCATGTATTTGTAATCTATCTAATACTGCAGCTTCGAATACTTTGCTGAAGGTGAGGAGGAGGCTGGTAATTTAGAACTCAGGGGTAGTTTTTTGTCTCTTCCTGGTTTATAAATGCGTGATTTGAAGAATTGCTTTTTAAGGAAGATATTACAATACAATATGTTGGATCCAATCCAAGCCCAGAGCGTTTTTAAGTTTTGTATTATCTATTGAACTTTCAACTCCTTTGGGAGTAGCTAGTTCAATCTCATTAGAACTATTATTATTATTATTATTATTATTATTATTTTATTTTTTTTTTTGCGGTACAGGTGGAAAAATCTGCGAACAGACACCGAGAAGGGTCCGCACTTCTCGGTAGTGTGGGGATTTCGATGTTGATGGAGATGGAAAGATGTTGTTTCCATCTACTGCCCACTAAAAAACCACCATCATCTTCTTGGCATTGTTCCCCCCGAAAACCGCTTTCGCATTACTTCAGGGGCTGCCGTTTTCTCGCCCGCTAAGGCTCCTGATGGTTTTTTCCTCCTGGTCGTCAGCCTCGTATCCCAGCCAAGATGTAACTTCCTTTTGTTATCATCTGACATGACCCAACCAGGTCGGGCTCGTCGGCCTTCGACATCCTGGTTTGGCCTGATTGGGTTCCCCCTCTATGGCTGATGTTCCGCCGTGTTCATCTCCTTCTTCTTCTGCCGCAGGAGCGTTTCGCTGTAGCCAGCAACAGCCTTCCAGGCCTCCTCCCTCCTGAGCATTGCTGCTGTTATATCTGCCGGTGTAAAGCTTCCCAAAACCGTTCCCAGCTCCTCTCTGCGTTCAGCCGATCTTTTGCAGTGAAAGAACGTGTGCCCTGCTTCATCCTTTCCGAATCCGCAGTAGACACACGCCGGACCCTTCCTCTTCTCCATTCTGAAGAGGTAGGCTTGGAAATAGCCGTGCCCCGAGAGGAGCTGCGTCAGGTAGTAGGTTACCTCGCCATGCTTGCGACCAATCCAGGAACCCAGGTCTGGTATTAGTTTAGCCATTCATCTGCCTCGGTGTTCGTCACTCTATCTCCGTCTCCTCTGGCATCGTAGAGTCTCTCTCGTATACAGTTTTCCTCTCCAGGGCTAGCAGGTCGATTGGGATAATCCCTGCGATCACCAACACTGCGGGCTTTGAAACTGTTCGATAGGAGCAGGCGGTTTGTGTCCACCTACATTCGCCATGAGTCTGCTGAGACTTGCCGTTACTATGGCTGCCTTGTCCGCTGCCTTCCGTATTTGAGTCCAGAGAGTGAGTTTTGTATCCAGATGGATACCGAGATGTTTGGCTGCCTGTTGCGTTTCAATCATCTCGTCTCCCACTTGAAGCTGGATGCACGTCTGGATTCTCTTGGACGTGAGGATCACAATCTTCGTCTTCTGTAGAGCCAGGTTTAGGCCGTGCTCGTCCATCCAGCGGCACAACCGGCGCATAACTTGGTTGAGCTTCATTTGCGCCTCTTCCACATTCTGCGCCGTGATGGTCGCAGCGATGTCGTCTGCATAGCCTTCAAGGGATGTGCCCTTCGACAGTTCCATACGCAAAATGCCATCATAGGAAATATTTCAGAGATCTGGCCCCAGAATAGATCCCTGAGCAGCTTCCGCCGTGATATCTCTCCTCCGTGGACCATCGCTGGTATCATACAGCAGTACCCCGTCCTTCAGAAATCTTATTAGAATTATAGCAAGCGCTTAAATGATAACATACATCTTGTTAATTTCCTTGCTGTGTTTCTCTCAACCCATTCCACTAGTTGAGTGGTGAACAGATTCAAGATTGGCTGCAATAATTTCAGCTTTGCCCCTGGCCGAAAAACAACGCCTTCAGGGGTTTCAAGAGAGTGTATGCATTGGTCATTTTGACCTCTAAGTATTCTTGTTAGTTCTCATAGTGAATTATCTCTGGTACTGATCACGAATAGTTTGCTCCCTCATCTAGTATTTTTATTTTCGTGGATACTTTTATAGATAGTTCTGCAACCCTTATTAACAATTGGTTTAATATGTTCATTCTGGTTTTTGGTTGGATTGCTCGGAAGTCATTTTTGTGTTCATTTTGCCGGAGTGTAGACCTCGTGACGAGTTTCTCCGTGTCCAGATGGGTTGTCCTAGTTCTGCTCAAGGGTTTGCTTCCAGCAGCCGAGGGTACTCTGCTATTTGGGCAGCATTATACTGTCGTTTGATTTTAGTCATTTCTCGGGTACATTTTTCTCTTCCAGCTTTGAATCTTTCAACTTTTTCGGAGTGTCGCTTGTAGATTTCACATCAAGAACAATTAGACGGTCGGTGTCCCTGCTGTTGGCACATCAGCTTGAGGAATCCTTGCGGTCTTTGCACTCATTAGTGCTGTGTGAATCAAGCCACTTCTCACACTTCGGGGTGAATTGCCCATTCCATGTTTCGTGTCCGAATCCCTGACATCTTTGACACTGCGTTGTTTTCTTGCTACTCCGGAATTATTGCCATGGAATCCTCATAAAACAACCCAATTTTATTTTGAAGGCATCTACTATTTAATCATCTCTAGGGTCTGTTACTAAATTTGTAGGAGTCCTTGGATTTCCAGACTGTTAGTTATATCAGTAGGCTCAAAGAACTGCAAACCACGGGTGTTGCGAATATTCGCATCCGCATCCGCAATTGCGAGTGTTCCTCATGAATTCAGGCATCTGCATCTGCATCCGCACCCGCATCGATCGATGCGGAGTTTTCGCGGAAGCGGATGTCGATCTACTACCCAGGAGTGGCCAACAAGCATATCTGCAATTCTGCTTTTTGATCTGAAGAAGGGATGAAAATTATAGTGCTATCAGTTCTAAGGTCACGTCTGAAGGACCCATGTTTACCAGGAGTGTTGCGAATATTCGCATCCGCGTCCGCAATTGCGGATATTCCGCATGAATTCAGACATCTGCATCGCATCAGCATCCGCGTATGTCAAACTCTAAAAATCCGCATTCGCATCCGCATCAGCGGATGTCAAAATTTTCGCATCCGCAACAACCCTGGTCTAAACCAGGAATCACTAGTTTTACTAATTTATCACGTTTCTTGTCAAACGTGTGATAGGGCATGTTCTTTTTTCATGAAAAATTTTTGGATTTTTTCCTAATCTTTTATCAGGTCTGTTTTTGAGATAAGTTTTCGAGGCAAATAACGCACTGTATGAAAAAATTCAGGAAAAGGAAAACAATGCTTTTTAGAAGTCCTGCAAAATAACGATGACAAATTTTTTGATTTTCTCGAAAAGTTGAAAATTCCAATTCCGGTCGCGAAAAACATGATAAAAAAGAGAAATTCTCATTATTCCAATAAACTTTGGAAACGTCACAACCAATGACAGAAATGAAGCAACAAAAGTTCTCTACTCGAAAATGAACTACGACTTTGTTATCAATACGCGTGGCTTTTTCTTTGATCGTAACAACAATATTGAAAATTAGCGATGTTAGTTTTCTGAGAAATAAAAGAAGATACGAGGCATATGAAGTTATATAAAATTTCTGACAGCGGAGCGATAGTACTCACTTTCACTCTTTTACGGAGGAGCAGAAGGAAGCGATTCCACGCCTGTAAAGGGAAAACAATAAAAAACGATGTAAATGAATGATTGAAATCCATATTTTAAAAATGAATATAAGATATTTTAGATATTATTATCATAAATATTTCAGGCGAATATATTTAATCTGTGCTTACGCAGTTCCGGTACACCTTACTACCTTTACAGAGCACCGTATAGTATTACCTAATTTTTTGTAGGTTTAATTGAAAACAAAAACTCACTTTCGCTCTGCTGTCAGACAAAATAGTATATAGTGTATGAAGCGCCTTGTATATAGTGTAGCACGTCGGCTGTACCTCGGCTTTGCCTTGGCTACGCCTCCGTGCACACATTCATACATTTATAATCGAGCGCGCAGTAAGAGCCACGCGATGATGATGTCAGAGCTCCAGCAAAAGAGGATTCACAATCATCAAATTACAGAAGTCGAAATTTTTCCTTTTAGTTTCAGAAACTATATAAATCAAAGGAAGGAAAGTGCAAAGACCATACATTCCGCAAAAGGTGAATTAATTATTGATCGCGAAATCCAAAAGACGTGCACCTTTGTGCGACTTTGTATTTTTAACTATTAAAGGGCAGTGGAAACCTCTAGAGCAAGTTTTCTTCTTGATTCATTTTTAAAGAACTTTTCTTGTCTAAAATTAAATTTATTCTTATAAGCATTTTCCAGGAGAATGATTCTTCTGTTTTCCAGAAATTGAAAAGTTAAAAAGAAAAATGTAGATGAAACTCATTGATGGAGGAACCAAAACTCTTGAAAAAATGAAGAACTACAGATTAAAGACCGGAAATGAACAAATAGGATAGGACAAAAAAATGAAGGAGAAATAAGTTTTAATTACGATTTTTTTTTATCACTTGCGCCAAAACGAAATTTTTTCGGGGTGGCGAAATATTTTTTTCAGAGCGAGTAAGATAGGTACATTCAGATTTTGGGGGGGTTCGGGGCAAACGGACATTGGTTGACCCTCCAACCGAAAATTTGGGGTAGTCAGATCCTCCTCCCCCCCCCCCCCCCACTGCCCTGTTTCGGCTCCACTTTTTGTTATTATTAGGAATAAATATTATTATATTTTAGAATTTCATTATTCAGATAATATAATATATGAAAAATTCAATCTCGCCTAATTACTTCAAAACATGGTGAAGAAAAGAAAAAAAATGTCTTATTATGATGTACGAAGAAGTATAAAATATTGCAATAGTAAAGGTGATTTATTTGTGTTTGACAGAATATAATAAATCTGAAGTATCTTTCTGGTTTAATCAGATGAAGAAACAAAGATTTATGGCATACAAATAATATAGAAGGACGTATGAGATCGAGATAATTATACACTTCCAAATGTGCCTAGTGGTATCAGTAAGTAATACTCTTAACAGAATTCTTCATAAATTAGTTTCGTGATCATTTCAAGAAAATGAGGACGTTCGTTGTTACTCTGTTTTCCATTATGGCAGTTCTTCCTATCCCTGTTGGTAATTATATCAAAACCTTTAATCCGGATTTCATTATTGATTGCAGAATAGGTATTTATTTCCTTTTCGGAACCATTCAGATAAGAATGAATCTTGTATTACATATTCGATAAAAATTCAATATTTTTTGGCTGAATACAGGCACGGGAACATTGACGTCAAGTAGTTACTTTCTTATTTATCTTTGAGATGTAGTTCACAACTCTTTTCTAAGAGAATTGATCAACTGAATCCTTTTTTACATTCTCATTAAAAATGAGGAGGTTTTGGTTCTATGTGGAAATCCAATTTCATGGATTCAATGAAATCTTCACATTTTGAGACCTCCCGAGATAGAAAACACGATAACACGATAACTCACGACAAAATGGACGGATCAAACCGGTCTTTGACACACATGTTTTTTTGTCCAAAAGAAAAATAACTTCTCTAGCCAGGTATTGTGGATGAAAACTCGAAAAGCGGGAGCATCTTACAAATTTTCTGAGACACTTTTTTTCGAGATTTTATAATTCTATGTACGATTCTCTATAGCGTTTGGGAATTCAAACAATTTATAACTAAATCTTTTTTCGACAAAGAGAAAAGTGTCAGAGTAATAGCATTTTTAAAATTCAAAAATACAAAAAAAAATGGAGATTCCACTTGAAATAACGCACGATATGGAAAAAAGAAGAAGGCAGAAAAACGTTTCTCTTTGAGCGCCGTATGAGATTATTGTAACGAAATTTTAAATTTTTCAGAAAAATGAAAAATTCAAACTTTGTACAGCACATAATGAAAAATAAAAATTTTATTAGATTTTCATCATTTATGATTGAAAAACTATTAGCATCACCCGCAATTCCATATCTTTAATTTTCAACGAATCAATATGTTTAAGGACCCCCTGAAGCCGAAAATCATATTTTGGCGATGGTGTCTGTCTGCATGTCCGTCTGTCTGTAAATATGATAACTCACCAAAGAACGAACGCATCAAATCGTTCTTTGATACACTTGTTTGCATAATAAACAGAGCATTCGATTTCTTTCGTGAAGGTATCTTAGATAATAAACGGAAAAAGATCCACATGGAGTAAAATATTTTCTGCGCGAAAGGTCAAGAGCATCGAGAGCGATGTACGAAGAGTGAGGATGAGCAAGATAATGAAAAAGTAGAAAGCGTATCTTCGGAGGTATTCGACGCGGAGGAAGATTCCGATTTGGAGGTTGGGCCCGCACAGGTTGAAGAACGAGGAGAACGTGATTACTCAATTCAGCAAGCTGGGCCTGCAGCTGGACATCGTGGACGGCCTGTGTCAACTTTGCGAGGTAGGAACAACTTTTCTTGGAACAAGAATGCTCCAGAAACGCGAGAGCGACGCTTATTGCCTATTTTTTTACCGTCGGGAGAAGGCGCCGCACAAAATGTACAAACGCCACTCGAGGCATGGTCTCTACTGTTTAACGATAACATGTAACAAAATAATATTTCATATACCAATGAAGAAATTGATAGAAAACTACCAACGTTGCCACCCGCAACATTCAGATATCGTACCGATTTGCTCGAATTGAAAGCTTTTATAGGGCTGTTGTATTTTGGTGGTATTCAAAAAAATAACCACTCGAGTACAGAGGAATTGTGGAACCTTCAACTTGGCTATAATTTGTATAGAGCTGTCATGCTCAACACAGATTTGCCTTTTTTTATACATGTTTACGCTTTGATGACAAAAACACTCGAAAAGAACGGGTACAACATCACGGCTCAGCACCGATAAAAGCACTATGGGAAACTTTTATCGTGAACTGCAAATCTTATTGTACAAATTTTCAATTCGTTAAATGATTAATTCCATTATTTTTATTTATTTTTTTTATTATTTGAATTTACGTCAACAAAAAACACATAAAACTAACAAGAAAGAATTAACATTCAGTCGGGTATCATGAAATACACTGTCAAGATTAAAAAAAATGGTCCGATGAAATTCAAACTCCGACACACACACTGACATTCAACTGGTCGTTTCTCGCATATAAAAAATTAAAAGGTAGACAAGATAATAATGAAATTACATCTTTGCTCTTACTTGAGATCTTCCATTCATGTGGTTCGAAAAAAGTCGGGAAGCTAACAGGACTGCAGAAGATTAGGCGTCCCAAATCTCCATCAGACTTTGGGACACAATTCGGTCGAAATTGACCCACGAATTGTTGAGCTGATCTTGTTGTGAAAATTAGTATAATAGACAGACTTCTCAGGTTGATTTTTGCAATCCAAAGATCCTCGAGAGACAAACGTTTTCATCTTAATGATACAAACACCACGTTGAAACACATTATCACATTTGAAATAATTTATACAAAAACAACACTCAAATTTGTCACCTCACAGAGAAAACAACCAATTTGTATTTTTTACCTCAATCGTGGCAGAATGGGCTCACTGAACTAAACGTGGCGTATAAAATTGGCGAATCGCCCAGACAAGCGATATTTGTTTCGCTGCTTAGAATGATATGTCATCCTGCCGACGCCATTCTCCCCGCCTTACCGCCAATTTACCTTAATTGTATGCGTAATAACCAATAATGAGCTAATTGCCCGCGCTGCACTTGCTTCCGCGCTCAAATGCGCAATAAATTACGGATCGGACATTCGTCCACGCGCGAACATTCAATATGCATTTTTATTACATTATTACTTGTCTTCTACGTTTGTAACCATTGATGAGTAACTTATGCCGTTTCGCGGTCGATTCAAAATTCGAGTTTACATTGCAAATAAACCAGACGAATACGGGATTAAAATTGTAATGTGTAATGATGTACAAACTAGTTATATGATCAACGCTGAACCATATGTCGGAAAAGTTGTCTCGAATTAAGCAATACCAACACATTATGTTGGAACATTGAATGATAAAGTAGGGGATCTGAATAAGAACTTAAGATATTCAAAATATATTTTTATCGCAAACTGTTTTGGCGGAGGAGGGGTGGAAACAAATGACCCACAGAGACGGCGGAGGTAGTAAAATCAACAAGGACGACGGAATGTTTGAAAAAAATGAAAAAGAAAGAGAAATAATGTTGAGCTCCTTTCCATCAACGAAACTTAGAATAAATTAGTATGGTACAGCGCTCGCAATCCAACACTACCAACTACAGGATGAGGGTGCGCGCAACTTTCCGGCCCTACGGTAGGTAAACATTTGCCCTTACAAAAAAATATTTTAAGCAAAACTTGTAGAAGATTGCGTGAACTTTTGTCTTAAAAGTTTTTCGATAGTACTCAAACCATAAAAGATTTTTTTTTTTTTAAAATGTTAACCCTCTTTTTATTCGTATAACCAAGTGTTAAGCAAAAAATAAGCAAAGTACGAGATAACATCATATATACCCGTTATGTCGTTCATCGGAAATTTATCGAAAAAATATTCGAAGTCTTCTAGTATCTTAACAAATATAGATATTTGGCATTGCTTTTTGGATTCCTATATATCTTATCATTTTGTTTCATATTCCATAAGAAAATTGTGGAAATTCTGAAAATTGACAGAATGGCGGCGGTTTCCTCAAAAATTTTCAAACTCAATTTTCTCAAGAACCCCAGCGTTTTCTTCTGTTGATTTTTTTTCAAGTTATTACGAATAGAGACAATAAATTCCATTTCGAGTAAACCTTGTGCCCGCGTTTCGGAAGAAGAAAGAAATTTTGTCCCTCCAAAAGAATAAAAATTCACGATTCTGCAGAAACAAGAGGCGATGTGAAAAAGGTTCAATAATCAAAGTTCTTCCTATAAAAAAGTTTTACAGAAGAGTTCATTTGAGATTTTTTCTAACTTGCGTCATTATTAAAATGTTCGCTGAAATAACAAGAAAAACAAGAGTAAAAACAAGAAATGTCAATATTGAATATTTTCTTCGACTGTTTACATTTTTAGTGGAACATTGTCCAAAAAAATTAGTTTCTCCTCTTGATTTGAACCCTCCTTGATTATCCACGTCAAGCGGAAATTGCATTTATTCACATTTTACCTCATATTTCAATAACGGCGCAAGATATAAAAAATTACTGTCCATAATGTCCTTGCGGCCAGCTCATCGCGTAGCTCAACGAAGGCTTCCAGATTTTGGATGTCGCCATCTCTGGTTTCCCAGGCATCCCTAGTTAAATTATCAACTGTGTCTGGTTTCCTTCTAGGTGGTGTCTCTATCATGGTGCTCGAGGCTACAGGTCCCAGGGTATTTCCTCCTTCCAATCTTTTGTGAATTCCAATATTTCACAGAACAACTCCTCGCACGAACTATCCTCCAAAATATCGGTCTCCAAATGTTATTTCACGAGTAGCTAGGGAAGTATGCGGTCCGCCAACGCCGAGTCCTGCGTGCGGAGGTAACGTCCACTCTGAGAGCGTATACTCTAGGAAGTGACGCGGTATCCTAGAAATACGGATTGCGACTTCACGCACTGGTGCGATGCAGTCTTTTGCTCGGTACTTTACGCCGTGGCTTAGGATTTTTCCTTCGAGACCATCTCTGGTCCATTCTCAACGACTGCTTATTGAGATGTTTAACTGTATTCAGCAGAAATCCTCGGTACGGTGAGTATTTCATTTCCGCCCTACCCTCCGTTTCAAGGAAGAATCCCCCTTTACGCTTCTCTCTAACGCGCCGAATAGAAGTACCTCTCCTCCACTACAGATAACTGCAGTGGTACTGAGAGCATAGTTTTTACATGAATCTTAAAAAATAACAGTGTTGTGTTAAGTGACGTGAAATTAACGACCAAACGATCATTTGAATATCTGATCACTCGAGAATTCCTTATCGACTTGTGTTTCAGGAGTATCTTCAACGAAAGTTTTCTACGTAATAACAAAGATAGAGACGCATAGCCTTGTTATCATGCACCAAATAGCAAAGAATTCTATAATAGAATTGGTGATTCATTTGCCTTAAAAACAACGTTCCAAATCTGAAGTATTTTTCTGACCTATTCAGTTTAGGGAAAAAGGATTAATGGAATAGAAATAATTTAGAAGGAAGTATAAAAACCCGATTATTCCAAACCTTTGCGGGTCTAATAGTTTATATTCTGTCAGTTTTCTCGATGCCCATTGGTTTTGTGGCTGAATACAACCACAGAAACAGTGATGTGAAGTAACTCGTTCTAATTTACTAGTTGAGCTGCAGTAAAGAATAAGGACACGAAAAATTGTTTGGTCCGAGCGCAAACAGATCCTGCCAATGGAAGAACTGAAAATTTGAAAACATTTCTTGATATTATGCAAGCAAAGGAATGACTTGAAATAAATATAAAAAAATAAAAGTTCAGAAAAATGTTCAACGGGGATGAGAAGACATTGCCCTCGGGCCAAAAAATTGTATGTGCCCTTATTCGATCGGGCAGCTCAGTTACTGCAACTAGTTAATTTTTTTGGGACAAAGCAGCGTTACGAAGTTCCTCCGGTGAAGGAGTTTGATAATGGTGACGACGGTAAATAATGGGAATTCATCTTTGAATGATTGAGTTAAAAGTTAAATTTACTGTCAATAAAGTTCATTTGCAGTTATACGAATATAACCTATTCAAAGAAAACTCGTCTTTTTTACTGCAGTATGGCTTTTTGTTACTAAATTCCACTGCTTTCGAATTGGAACTTAAATCTCTCTCAGTTGAAGTATCAATAATAGCGTATATGTAGATGTTGAGGTTTTGATCAGAAAGTAATTAATTACGTAGATGTTATGTTTCGATGTACTGATCTATGTTTGTTTAAAAAAAAAACGATCTTCCACACCACGACGTGGAGCCTTTTCAGGTGTAACAAAAATACAATATCTCCTTCATTTATCTAAAGGAACAGAACAAAGTTTCTCATGTAATTAAAAGTTTTATAGGTGACATAAAATATTTGTTAATATAGAACATAAACTATAGACTTACCACATGTGCCATTCTTTGTTCTCTTTACGTTCCAGCTCTTGCGCTCGTAGTCCCCAAGGCCGTAGAAGCTGACTTTGAAACCGCACAACGAGCGAGGGGAGCAGTGAACGTCGCAGGAAATTCTACTTCACTCTTTGTTCCAAAATCAATTTACCCAATAGAAAAATTAACCAATCCATCTATATTACGGATTCATATTTTTCAGTTGGGAATTCAACCATTTATTTGAAAATTTGTGTTTCTTTGAGCGGACTCAATCTTCTTGGTTGACTATTCAATAGTTTTGTTGGGAAGCAATCCTATACGGGTAAAAATTCAACTTCAATTTGGAAATTGGATTTCCGGTCACATATGTATAAGAAAATTCGAATTTTTGTTTCCAAACTGAGTCGAAAATTCATTCAATTCATTGAAACATACTTGGAAGGGTGTTTATAATTTATCTGCTGCTGCTCGCTTCCGTCGCAGTCAAGTTTGGATTCGATTTTTAGTTGCGGTTTTACACAGGTTCCCTCTAGTTTTGAGTTTTCCTTGCATGAACCGGCAGGAGTAGGAAGGCCAGCGTTCGCACGTTCTCCCACCCAGGGCTGGCGCTGGCTTCTCTCCTGCAGCCAGTTCCTTCTCGGCCCTTCCACTGACCAGTAATATCTCTTTGCGTTCCTGCGTGTAAACAGATACTGTCGAGCAGCCTTCCTCGGACTACCTCTTTAGGCAGACGGGTCATGGATTCAGAAATCATCATAAAACAGGTTGTACGCTTACATTGCATCCAGGTTATTTGGTTTTCCTGACTCGTTCGTCTTCTGGAGTGATGCGAAGTGACGGGTTGGATGACGTATTACCTCCAGTTGCGTCGAGGTCGATGGTTCTGGGAGAACCATCGTTATCGTAGCTTCCGGAAGTTACATCTGTGCTAATTTTCCAAAAACACTCCCATATTTTTGATACGATTTGTTGCCTCGGCATTTGAGCTCCTGGACATTTTTGAGGACGGATATATTCTCTTTTGAATGATGGTTAACTGGAGTAGCGTCCTTCCCTCGCTGACCTAGGCCAGTCCGTCGTTATTCCTTCAACACATATGTATGAGGAAATTCGAATTTTCGTTCCCGACCTGAATCTGGAAATTCATCAAATTTATTGAAACATACTTGGAAGGATAGAACAGTTATTTCAGCGTTGAATATTCCTTTTGTAGTCAAATAGTAGTAGTAGTATGTATTTATACTCTCCCTTTTACAGGTTTGAGGGCCTCCGTTCCCTTTACAATAATATAAAAAATTTACATATGTACCTTATCCTACTTAATCAATCTTAATTTACCGCTTAAATTCTAACGCTTAAAACTAACGCTCTGTATTGTTATAATAATGCTCTATTCGTCTCTTCCAGGGCTTCTGTTTCCTATTAGCATCATTTCAATTCGTTATTTTCGACTCCACTTTATGTCTTACTTTAGTATTCTTACCAACATCATGGCTGTTATTTACTTCCCTTTCCTTGTTTCCCTCAGTTCTTCCAGTCTTTTCATCTATGCTATTCCCTGCCCATTTTCATTTAAGATCCCTTTTACACAATCACTCACACTTTTGCCTTCCTCCTCCTCTCCTGTACATACTTCTAATACGTGTTTCCACGTTTCAGCGCTGGATATTCATTTTGTAGTCAAATACCCATCTTTTTCGGTCAAAATATGTACTTTTTGTTGGGAAATTGAAACATTCTGTAAAAATGTGAGAACTTTGATAAAAAATAATTTGTTCTGGTCCAAGATTCAAAATGTTGCAAGTTCGTTTCTTTTGGCTGTAAGTTCAACTACTTTAATTCTTACTGCCTTTTTGAGACCAGAATCTTTTGAACCTTCAAAACTGTAGCAATATCGTCTCAGGATCCTCTAGATAGTCTGCACTTGACGGAATACCGATCGAAGTAAAATCTCCTCTCCGTGAAACCAGATAATCATTTTTTGAATACATAATGAACAGCAAAATTTATTGTATAAATATGTAGTGGGAGAAGTGTAAGCTACTTTTCGAATATTTTCAATGAAGGAAATATGGTCCAGTCCATTTGAATTTAATTATTATCCTCCAAATAGAGGGTCGAAGTTGGAGGATGAGATACTTATAAGAATGTCGGCCACTAGCTCTTTCAATATAAAATGGTATTTTATGAAAAATTAATATCCAGTGTGACCAGTAGTACAGCGCGTCTTTCGACATAAATAATCACACAATGATTTCGGGTGTATATACTATTTCGTATCGTCTCAACAACTTAATTTAACCCTTAATTTAGGTTATATTAATAACGGCTTTTTATTGTACTCTAAAATATTATGCAAAAATATTTAATTACTCTTTTCACAAAAGTGTTGCTAGCAGCTTATCTTATTATGAAAAATAGGAAGTTTAATGGAATACATTGAAACTGTTAAATATTTTTTGAACATCATATAAAATTCTATTATTCTGTTAAGAGGCTGCGCGCCCATACAAGAACCTAATCTTTGATAAAAAACTGAAAACCAGTGACTAAATAGGTCGCAGATTCGCTTGGATTATTTCTTTGACCTCTCAATAAAAAAATTTAAAGGTCACATTTTTTATCCTCGGTTTAGCTGAACCGCTGCGCGAGGTAGAAATTCGTTTAGCTGAACCCGGGAGAAATTCCCACCACTGTACTCCTCCGCATAGGTGTTTCTAGATGTGACTCTAATTGGTTGGTACCGTCAGTTACTTTCTGCCATGTTCCGTTTTTCGTTGTTTTACATATGAAGGCCGTGGGATCAAAAGGGCCTAACCAACACTTTTTCCGAAATTGAGTTTTTCACATTTTCGGATTCTATGACCAAATCCACATCACGAGGTGTATTGCAGAGAGATTTTCTTGATTTTTTCACCTAAAAAAAATGGTTGAAAAGCGGTAAGGGCCTGGGTCGAGGGCTATCGAGGGATCAAAAGGGTCTTGCTCCCTATAAAGTCTCATGGGAAATCATGTATTCGCAAAATATTCCGAGGTTCTAGCATTCGGTATTGATGCTGGAAACATTTGAATGTTTCAGGGTCATGCACAAGGCTTAGAGGCAATCGCTTGCGGTCGATAATTTTTCATTTCTTGGGGTTATGCTGCAATGTTGATCGATAAATCGGTCGATCTCAAGAACCGCCTTAGCTATTTTGCCTCATTTATCGGTGAGGTAATCAAATTTTCGAAAAAGTGCAAATGTGACGTTGTAGAGCAAAGCCTCACAAATATTTCGGATATTTTGATTTTTTTGTAGGGCTAAATTGACGGAGTATACCGCGTAAAACTAAAGCGCGGCGCAGGTCCAGAATGCGCGGTAAGGAATATGTGACGCTTAGCGGAAAAACAATTCCTGCGCGTGAACGTTCTTCTGAGGATGTGTGTCAAATAATTTGTTATTATTGTAGAATGAAATAAATTATTGAATTTATCATTGAATCTAAAACCTATCGTCCCTTTGTGGTAATAATATAAATTTAGAACAAGAAATAAGTCGAAAAATATTCAATAAATAAGCATATTATTCGATAAGTTTAAAATTAATAACAGTAACAGTAAGTGGGTAGACAACTTTTTCATGTAACCTTAGTAAACAAATATGAACTCACATGAAAAATTTTCATTACATGAACTCACCTATATATTTATTTCAATTTTCATTGTTATAACTTTATGAAATATAATTTATTTCATTAACTTTGTTACAAACTTTTTTACTTATTTCATGAAAAAATGTGTATTATAATATGAACTAGAATACAATTGTTTTGGATGTGAATTGAGTTGGAAACTACGAAATTCAATATTGAAATTTAATGGCAATAACAAAAAATTGATAGAAAAATGTACGATTAGATAATCTGTATCTCAAGTATTGTAATTCAATAAGATGAACAATAAATGAGTACAAAATTAAAAACGTAGATCGACTCGATTTACAATGATCAAAATAATAGAATTGAATAACAGTAACAAACTAAAAAAATGTGTATTGACTAGATAAAATTTCATTTCAGGTATCTTGCAAGTACACAGCTCGGCGCAGTTAGGCCCTTTCCATTCCTCGGTACCCCTCGAGTTAGGCCTCTGCTTATTTTAAACACTCATAAATCTATCATTTTCTAATCAAATCGATCAAACTCAAAGCACATTAATTTAACCTGGTATCAAAAATGTAAATCCAAAAAATCAATTACTTTTATCAATATCTTTCGAAATGAGAACGTTTTTCCAACGCCCTGTAAAATTATGAAAATGTTGGTTAGGCCCTTTTGATCCTACACCCTTCATATGTCTACTCAAGAGTAGTGAGGGTAGATGGGGCCGCTCGAATTCAGCTAAACTAAGGACCTTCTAGGGAAGGACGCGACAGTGTTTCCCCACCACCATTCACAAAGAGATGGGAAGCGATGGCAAATGGCCGTAGCGGGAGAGGAAAAGAGCGAATTTTTCTCTCTCGCACCCTTTGCGCACTCTCTCACACCAACCAACTCCGCTCGAACAATCCGTGATTACTTGGTAGATTGTCGCGGCCTTTTTTAGAGGCGTTTTAAGCTTAACAAACGTGGAAGCGTTCAGGTGAATCGAAGTTCAGAGTTTAGAGTGTATTCAAGCCTTGGGACATTGTCCCCTAAGGCAAAAAGTGTAAATACAATAATGATAATACATAAATATTGTAAAATATAATTAAAATAAGGTGGAATAACAGTATTACAGAGATAATATAATAGGTTCATGTGCTAACATGTGAATTATAATAAAAATGAGATTGTCATGAGAGGAACAAAAGAATATGCAAAAGATATGTTACCATTGAACCAATACTTATCTTATATAAGTGACGTTTGTTCGGAAAATAAATGCTGGAAAATTCTAGTCTTAAACGTAGCTAAGCAATCAGCGGATCTTACAGTAGTAGGCAAAGAGTTCCAGAGGTTAGCAGCGGAGACAGAGAATGAGTTAAAATAAGTCGAAGTTCTGCATGTAGGGATGTACAATAAGTT
>WSXT02202746.1:0-18541 GCA_011762715.2 Neuroterus valhalla | reverse complement strand
AAATGCTCCCCCTCTTTTATTTTTGATCCAAAACAGCTGGTTAACGAACTCGACTTGTATTTTTGATCCCTCAAAATAAGGGCGAAAGTACGATCGAATGTGATCATTCTTTCGGAAGTTATCGAATTCACAGATTATTTTTCTTTTTTTTTTGTGCGATCAAAAATGGAATTTTCGATTTTTTCAGAAAATTCAAAAAGTTGTTTCCACAATCTTGTAGGGCTCCCAAAAAGAAACATTTTTGCTCTGTGACTTTCTTTTCAATCTTGCGTTTCTTGGCTGAAAATTATCATTTTCATTTATATTTTTGAATTTAGAAAATGCCAGAACTCTGACAATTTGGTTTTTATAAACAAAAATCAAGAGGATAAACTGTTCCGATTTTTACCTACTTCATGAAACCGTATTTGAAATTTTTGTGTCTTGGAAAAAAAATCCAAAAAAATTTTCAAAATGCTCCCTTTATTTCATTCTTGATCCAAAACAGCTGATTAACGAACTCGACTTGTATTTTTGGTCCCTTAAAATGTTTGCCAAAGCACGATCGAATATCATCATTCTTTTGAAAGTTTTTGAGTTCGCAAATTATTTTCCATTATTTTTTGTGCGATCAAAATTTGAATTTTTGATTTTTTGAGAAAATTCAAAAAGTTGTGAAGTCCATCTTGTAGGGCTTCCAAAAAGAAACATTTTTCCTCCTATACTTTTTTTCATATCTTTCGTTGTTTAGCTAAAAATTCTCATTTTTGTTCACATTTTCGAATTTTGAAAATGCCGTAACTCTGACAATTTTGTTCTCATCAAAAAACATCAAAAGAATAATTGTTCCACTTATTACTCACTATAGGAAGATGTACTTACAATTATCGAGTCTTGAAAAAAATGGTCTAAAAAATTTTCAAAATTTTCATTTTTGATCCAAAATATTTGGCTAACGAACTTCACGTCCAGTTTCTGACACTGGAAGAGTGTACCAAAGGCTAATCAAATCGATTAGTTCTTTCGAGAGTTATCGTGCTCACATACAGATAGACAGACACATTCGTAAAAACCTGTTTTTCGGGTTCAGAGGGTCTCAAAACGTGGGCATTTGAAAAAAACGGGGGAGGGGGGTCAAATTTTACACAAATCTAATACCTTCTCTGATGAAAATGTAAAAAAAACTCGTATTTTTCGATTAGGATGTTATATGAATAATTTTGGATCCATTAGAAATTTGACGCTTAGGAGAAGTACCTGTTTACAGCAAATTATATGAAATACGGCTATGAAAATATCCAACTGTCACAACATTTACGCTTGGTATTCAGCTTTCAAATAAAAAATGAGATTATTTGATTCAACCCATCGTTTATCACAAAATATCGCAATTTTTAAAAAATAGTACATTTTATATTACGACGGTTATAAAAGGCCATTTTTTATGCCGCGGCGCGGCAGAAAGGTTCATTTTTCAATTTGAAAAATTGCGAAAAACGATACGTTTTTCAAAAAAATGAATTTTTGGTAAAATTGCTATACTTTGTTAAAAACAGTGGGTTGATTCAAATCATCTCATTTTTCGATGGTTGGATATTTTTTAATCGACATGCATTTCTTCATTCAATTTCTCGTAAATATGTAGGTACTTTTTCAGAGCATCAAATTTTGAGGAATTCTTTTAAATTAAATTTTTTTTTTAATTTTACTTTTTTTAACTTCAAATGTTCAAAAAAGTATTGTTTTTTGACCAAAAAAATAAATCAACATTCACAAAAATCCTAAAAAATAGGCTGATTTTTATTTCCCGGTTTTTTCTGGTCAATTTTTAACATTTTTCCTGTCAACTAACAGTAACACATACATTGATATTTGTCACAAATCGAACAAATTTATTTCCATTTATAGCGTTCATTGTGAACATCCTTGAATACAACAGATTAAACATTGCAAAATTAATTAGTTTTGAAAAGAAAAAAATGCTCTCCACCAAAAAATATCATTCTACTGCTTCAACAAAGCAGTTCATTCTTCAACAAAAATGATAAATTTTTACATAATTTTATGAATCTTCAACTGGAACAGTTATATTTCGAATCAAAAAGGTGAATTCTCAACTAAAATTATGAATATTTAACAAGAGCACTTCGAGTTTCAACCATGGAGGTTTATTTTCAAACAAAAAGATTAATTTCCAAATTGAAAGAATTATTTTCAAACAAAGAATACAATATTTCAACAAAATAGTGGAATTTCCAATTTAAAAAATTATTATTCTCATCCGAAAATGGAACAGTAACAGAAATGAATCTTTGAGTAGGATAATTAAATTTTCTACCAAAAATAAACTTCCATTAAAAAAATACAATTTTTTAACAAAATAGTTGAATTTAAAAATTTCAAACTGATAATTTCCAATCCAGAAGTATGATAATAACGTTTTCGGCTTCAAAAATTAATCTTGAAATGAACATAAGAGTTTTTAACTGGATGAATTTTCAACTAAAACAAAAAATATCTAACTGTATAACTTGAATGGTTTACCGTTAAAAAGAATTTTGAAACAAGGGAATTCTCTTTCGAGAGAAAATATAATTTTCTCCCAAAATATCGATTTTTTAACAAAATATGTGAATTTTCAATGACATTATTGGATTTTCAGTTCAAAAAGACATATTTTCATACAAATTGTAAAACTTTTAACTAGAAAAGATCAATTTTTTAACTAAAGATGAAACAATTAAATTTCCAGTAGAAGAGATTAATTTTATACCAGACTGATGAATTTTCAGGTGAATAATTTTCCACAAAAAGGCGAATATTCTGTATAGTACAGAGATTCTCAAAGAAATAGTTCAATTTCTACATTCAAAAATCAATATTCAACTGAATACTTGAATTTTTTCCGCAGAAAAAAGAATTGATTTCCAGAGGAGTAGTTACATTTTTCACCAGAGGTGGATTTAAAATTATATATTGCACTTTTGAAAAGAATTAATTTCCAGAAAAGAGTTGAAATTTCAATTGAGTAGTTGATCAATCAACTTAAAAATGATGGATTCGTAGTGAACAATTAAATCAAGTTTCCCATCATAATTTGAAATTATTTCTTCTTCAAAATACTGATTCTCCTCTAAAAACTTCTTGAAGTACTTTCTTTATTTAGGATTAAATATTATTTCGAATTGAGACGATTTTTGAATTGGAAGAGCGATTTTTCTAAATTACTGTCTTCTGAATTCGAATTAAAATAATAATATCATGAGCTAAATAATTATGAGCTGAAAAGAATTGAAGGATATGAAAAAGCATTCCGAATTTTTGGAATTAAATTTATCCTGTAATCCCACACTTGTCGAAAAAAGGAATGCATTATTCCCGTAATTCACAAATGCGAGATAACGCGAATAAAATTATTCCTCAATTCTGCATTTGTGGATTACGGGAATAAAAGAAATCCGAAATAATTTTGTTCGAGATCGGGAATAATTTTTAATTCTTTAATTTGATTAACGATTTATTTGAATTACGCCGACCCCTGCTCATATTTTTTTTTATAATGAAAAGTGCTGAATTATTCTTGAAAATTATATTCTAGACATACCTCGAGGTCAGGATCGAGGAGCTAGATAATTGTCTTCTGATTGACTTACATATTTCAGCACAGATGCAAAAAACCAGAAGATCTATTGCTGGGAGAAAAAAATGTAATCATGTTGGCTTTGATCAGCGAACCATCAATCAGCAAAATTACCACCGATTATCAAGCTGTCATTACTTGAGTTAATGATGTCAAAACTTCGAATTAGAGCTATTATAAGAATATTTTCTCGAAATCAGTGATGGTGTTAGAATCAGACCATCAATCATAATGAAATGAGGTTAAACCTTCAGTTTTGCACATTCGTAGAATACCATACAAAATATTTTGAAGTTAGATTATTTAGATTATTTTTTGATATCTATTAAATTGATTCTCAGGATCTGGTAATTGTACATCATCACCTCACACAGTTTTTAAAAATATTTTTTTTTCATAATTTTGGACGAGGTATTGTGGGTGAGAGACGCACAATTTCGATTTCACTATCCATCGTTGCATGACTGCTATAAAAATCTCATAATAGTTTGGATTGCAGCTCACAATGTCTTACGATTTCTTGACAACCGAAATGCTCTATTCAAGCCAATACCTTTGATATAATGTCGAAAACATTATGAGCGTGTCTGGCCTGCAGGCGAACCATGACAATCTCCCAAATCTAATTGACATTCTCGTCTGGAAGCAAAACAACGAATGAAAATCCATTGTATACAATCAATCTCATTTTTGGAATTAGGGGAGAGTGGAGAGTTGTGAGCCGTGTTTTGTTTTCAAGGTATATCTTACAAAAAAATCGATGAATTGAAAATGTTTGAAGCTGAATTTTTAGAGGACATCTAAACACAACTACTGGACAAAAGAATTTGAAGAAATAACCGTCGTTTTTGAAATATCGCAGATCGGCTAAAAGTAAAAAAGTCGGCATTCGTAACTTCCGTAGGGAGTTTTAAGCCACATCAAAAAATGGCAGAAAACAGCATATTTTTATAATTTATGTTTATTAAAGTGGTAGAAAATGAAATTTAAGATAAATTTGATGTAACTAGAAGATTTAAAAAAATTAATCAGATTCGAAATTAACACAGGTGTATCACCCAGTCGTCATGTTGGCACCCTTCAAGTGCACAGCACGGTCGCATATGTTACAATGTATTGCGTTATTTCTATTTAATTTTTTCGGCATTGTGCCCATACAGATGATGCAGAAGTCTTCATCAACTCCCTTCAACTCCCTACAACTGGTGGCTCATAACTCCCCATATCGGACTTATTTAGAATGGACGCATCGCTATCGACGCACTGAACAATTATCAAAATTTTCTTTTTTGTGTAGAGAGCCAATGGTCTGAGAAATGTTTTGTGTAAACTTTCTTTTAGAGTTGTCTGCAAAACGGGACTCAAAATACCATAAACACAAGTATCAAAAAAAACTTTCGGTGCGATTCAACAATGAGGGATTCACATGGAGGCCAAGAACGCCTGCAGACGCGATGAATGCTCACTGAAAAGTTAGCTTGGGTCAAGAGAAACACTGAACAGTACATACAACAGACCTAGCAATCACAGCCTGGCAGAAATCGAAATGGCTCACAACTCCCCTCTTCCCTCTACTTTTTTTTAATTTTAAGGATTTTTTTAAATAACCTACTTACAATGAACATAATGTAGAACTCTGAACTGTCGTAATAAATATTAAATCATGTTAATTGTTTCCCAAGATACCACATTTATAAGAAAATTTGATCCAATTTTCTCATAAGTTACCCTAATATTTGCGTAATTTATGAATGTTGGAGAGTGATGAATAGCAAAAACTTCCAATCTGAATGTATCCTTATTTCAAGCAAGTAATGTAATGAAATTTCATCTGTGTTTCTTGAGGCACATGGGATTGTCCTCATTGGAACACTGAAGTTAAAAGCAGAACTTGGCTTGGTCGTACTTGAATGGGGTGCGTCGCACAGTAGTTCAAAATCGAAAAGTTGTGTTCATAATCGCCTACAGGTCGTATTTCCTAACCGATTTGAATGTTTTCCTTAATGCTCAGCAATCAATTCTCAAGAGAATTGTGGTTTGCGGTTTTTGAATTTGTTTCTCAGATCAACAATATATGAACAAATAAAGTGAAAAAATTGGCCATTTCAGGTTTGTGAGTTTCCAACTTTAGAAAAAATGTTGAAATCAGCTCACTATCGGCCAGAATTATTGCAACTACTCTCATAGAACAGCAATGATTCTATTATTATTCAACTTGATTCTTATGGACAATTTTTATGAACAAATTCTTACTTTCGTATATTTCTCATCGGAAAAATTTTTTTTTCTCTGACTGCTAATATTTCCCATAAGAGTCATAATTTGAAACAATAAATTATCATAGGTTAACAATTACTATTCTGTTAAACACTGTTTAGGAACAAATCTCCCAATCGGCCATTTCCTCTTAGAAAAAAATGTTTTTTTCTCCAATTATTATTGGAGTGACAATTATTGCGATGACTAACCAATGAAATGGAGTATTAAATCATTTATGTGATTGTTATAAACAATTTTTTTAAAACTGAGATTTATTACTTTGACATGTGAAAAGGACGGGTTTTCCACTGAATTTATCCGACAATAAACTAAGAATGATTCCAAAATTTGATAGAGGACACCGAATAACAATTGACCTAATTGTTAATAACAATTTTTATAACAATCTATAACTATCTGCGGTTGGTAGTAGAAAGAAGTTATTTTTTCATCAATCATTTTTGTGATAATCTTATTTGTGATATTGAATCAAAGAAGTAATCGATATTTATAATAATAGTGAGATTATTATAAAAATTTGAATAAATAAATTACGATTCATCGAATCATCCTTGAATTTGAATACTTCTATAAGTTAAAAAATAATATACGTAGTAAAGAAATAAAAGATAAGCGACTCCTTAAAACGTAAGTAGAGCGTTTTTGCTCCCAACTATAGAAATTGTTATTAACAATTACGCAAATTGTTATTTAGTGTCCCCTGTCAAATTTGGGAATCATTTTTAGTTCATTGTGGGATAATTTTAGTGAAAAAAACCGTCCTTTTTACATGTGAAAATAATTAATCTCAGGTAAAAAAAAATTGTTTATAACAATATTATAAATTAGTTATTCCTCCATATCGTTGGTTAGTCATCGCAATAAATGTCACTCCAATAATAATTGGAGAAAAAAAAAATTTTAAGAGGAAATGGCCGTTCGGGAGATTTGCTCATAAAAATTGTTCATAAAAATAGTAATTGTTAACTTATGATAATTTATTGTTCCAAATTATGACTCTTATGAAAAATATTAGCAATTAGAGTAACAAAAAAAAATTTCCCCGTGGGAAATACACGCAAGCAACAATTCGCTTGTACAAATTGTTGATAAAAATAATAATTGTTAGCTTATGAGGATTTATTGTTCCCAATTATGACTCTTATGTAAAAAATTAGGAATCAGAGGAAAAAAAATTTTCCGATGAGAAGTAAACGAAAGTAAGAATTTTTTTATGAAGATTATTTATAATAATTAACTTAAATAATAATACAATTATCGCTGTTCTAAAAGAGTAGTTGCAATAATTCTGGGCGAAACCTGAAATGGCCAATTTTGTCACTTTATTGTTGATCTGAGAAACAAATTCAAAAATCGCAAACCACAATTCTCTTAAGAATTGATTACTGTGCATTAAAAAAAAATTCAACTCGGTTAAGAAATCAATTTTGCATTCCGTTATAGTAGATTCCGCCTTAATAATGCCATATTCATTTATTCGGAATAGAGCTTAACGAGTAGCAAGTAGATTTCACTGATTTTCCTTGGATACATAAGATTTTCCGACCGAACGAATTTTCGTGTCAGATCTGTGTTTGTTATTAGTTTGAAGTGAATAATGGTCATTTACAATTTGCTATAAATAAAGCGAAAATAATATTTTTTACGCGGAAATCACTTTCGTTATCATAACTTTCATCGTGAAGTTTATAATTATTACGATACTCATCAACAAAAAATCCTTACATCAGAAGTAAATTCACTTCTCACACCCTCATTTGAAAACAACTTGTATTCAAACTGCAGGAGGCCTATTAAAAAAATAAAATTACTTTACAAGATTGTCTAATAAATCAAAATGAAAACGTGTCAATCGCATGAGTCGTGGTATCGAAATATCTTGAATAGTACATTTATAAAAATTTGTATCAAAAACTTTTCTCTTATTTCTTCTTATTAATAAGCCAACAATAATTCAAGGTCGAAGTGCAAACTTCTTAGCAACAACTAACTTGACAAAATTAGTATGAGAATATCCAATTATGCCAAGGTCTCAGGTTATGATACTATCGCGAAATGTAGAATCTCTTATTGTAGTCTTGACGTATATTGTTTAGTGTCAGCGAAGATATGCTATCGTATATAAGATTTTTTATCTACTCGTAAACAGAAATCATTTGAAGCTGATGTAAGCGTCACTCACTACTCGATCGAATATCATGAAAAAACATTTCATTTTTCGCAGACGACAATAAGATAAAAATTACTCATTCTTCCAATTTGGGGTATTCTTGTCCTTAACCTAGATTTTTACTCTGCACAGATAAAAAAGTGAATGTATTAGAACTGAACAAATTCCTATTGTTTTTTTTCTTGCGATACATTGTTTTTAATTTTTGGAAAAAGTCCTTTTTGCATTGTGAACGAGTTGATTGATTATTATTCTACGTGGCGTACAAGCAAAATGTGACTCGTCAGGCTGGTGAACAAAAAGTGAGAAGCGGAGCGATTGACAAGAAAGGGTCGAATGAATGCAGCCTCCTAAATTACTCTTTCACTTTTTCGCGAAACCTCATTTAATTTCCACTTCTCCACGGTCGACATTCTGGACAAAAAATGCAGTTCCACTTTTTTTCTCAATTACTGTTAATTTTTTCAATATGATTCTATAATGGGAATATAAATGCAGTTAACTCAAGTCGGTACAAATTCGATTATTGACAAAAATGTTTTAATAGTTGCTGGATGTTTGATTATCATTCTAATTTTTTTTTTTTTTCTGTTCCAGGTGAGTCTATTTTACATGAACTTCTTATCCAAGGTCTCCGTGAGTACAAGAATCCTTTTTGGATTGTTTTGATCGTTTTTCTGAGAGGAAAAATGATTAAGATCTGAAATACTAAGTGAAAAGTGAGTAACTAAATTAAAGAAATCTCGGCCTCATAATGTTTAACTTCGTATAGTTCCTTGGCGTTTCAGTCTAAACGCTGGGACGCCTCAACTGCTGCATGATAGCAAAATGATGATGCTCGTATATCATTACTTATTCGATATGATCCACCTTTCTTCTTCCTGCCCTCCTAAAAGCAATTTATCCTCGTCGCAAAGTACAGAGCACTTGTGCGTCAGGGTGGATCCTTGCGATGAAGATCCCAGATATCTTTGATAACTCCTGCTACTCCCTCACAAGTCTCAAGTCTTTCACATAACAAGGAAATCCACGAAGATCGAAAAATTCCTAAATGGATAAATAATACAATATTATTAAGATGGATCACTCTGGGGTTATAGAAACGAGTTTGAAATCTGGAATAAGAGAAGACAGAAGTGTTTTTTTAAGTGTTTTCGCATGCTTAATTCAAATTTCTAGCTCGTTCCCCGACATCAGGTCAGATTCCGTGGATACTTCATGTTGGTAGTATTGGCACAGAAAACATCCACCGCGGGCAAAGAGGCGTTGCTGTATCAAAACAAACATGGCTGCTTATGGAATTCGGCATGCATATAATAACCATTAGTCTTTATACGTTTATTCGAGTAAAGTATAATTCAAATGTAATAAAAATGTTGCTACTCTCTCTAAAAACATTATGTGAGTATGCTGTTGCAACGCCGTCTTCCAGGAACATGATCGAAGGTGAAAGAGCGATTAAATCTGGTTTTATAATCGTGTGTAGAACGACTTACAAATGGGAAGATAAGATTGACATATTTTCACTGTGCTTACGTATAAGCGGATTAGCCTCATTATTTAATAATCATGGTAATAATTATATTTAATGATCACGTAGTAACTGTATAAAAAACAAACGAGGAAATACATAATGGTTCCAGGAGAATTCCATTTTTAAGATTTTATATTAGGTTAATAAACTTCTTATGTAGTTCTAACTAATTAATTATACCCAAAATAATTATTATCGTGCTATTTGAGTGCAACACGCATGTAAACAATGCTACGTGTATCCCATAGGCAGCCATGTTGGTTAGTTCGCTGGATGACCATCAGTTCTCGCATTGCAACTTGAAATTCCTAATCGCGGTCTCACAACGAATAACAGCTGATCGCGTCTATATCGTGTGATACCGTGTTTGTTTCAATTGTCTTTTTATAGTCCCAAATCGAAAAATGTCTGTAAAAAATTCCGAAAAAGTCGTGCAAAGTAAGTGCTGAGTATTCTTTATATGTTTGCGGCGAATATATATCGTTTTCAAGAAGGGCAAAGTCATAGCAGATTTGGTGAAAAATGCTTATACGTACTGCTTCGGATATAGTTTTATACTGTATCTATACTGAGGGGTATTCCTCAAACCGGATTAAATTTCGGAGGCAAATGATACTCATCTTGATAGAGATAACGAAACGCGACAAGCACGAAACTATAAAGAAGAATAAGATCTATCGATTGGCACCTTTCAAAAGTCACTGCGTTTATTCACTTTTTTATAAATGCGTTCCATAATTTAATCCGGTTTGAGGATAACCCCTCTGTAGAAACACTATTAGTGACAGTGAAAAGTCATGGTTACCGAAATCGTTTTGCAACGAACGGAAAACTCCTACCCTAGCAATATGAGAGTTGTCGCAAGGTTATGTGGTCGTTGTTAAAACGATATACAGAGTATCGTGGTCGCAGATATACACGTAGCGCTCTGACAGCCCTACACTTATTACAGAATGCTGTGTATCTGTCAGAGCGACACACTTCGCCACGATCAATATACACAGCATAATTGTCAATAGGTGAAATGATAGGAAAGCTTACATGAAAGTTTTGGAACAATTGTTATTGAATTTATATCTCAAATTATCAAATGGATGCAATTTTTCGCAGATAACAGTATTGACAGAATGTGAATATTATTACAAACACTACTGATTCAATTATTTGTGCTCTGTATGCCACAATTTATTGTGATCATTCGATTTCTACAAAACCGTTTGTTAAAGTAATGATTCAAATGAAAAAGATTTTGCCATGGTATAAATTCCTGTATTTTATCGGTCACTGTTACTTTTTCTCATAAATTGAATTGAGACAGCGTGTCGATTTGGTGGATGATTTCAAATTCCAGGTGATTTCCCGGTTTTTTCCGGACAAGTTCTTCAATTTTTCTGGTTAACTAAAAGTAACACATTCATATGATTCATGACTTTCATTCTGAACATCCTTACCACAACAGATAAAAAATGGCAAAATGAATTAACTTCGAAAAGAATACTTAAATTTTCCACGAAAAAAAGCCTTTTTCACAAAGATCGGAACAGTTGAACTTGCAATTCAGAAAAATAAATTAACGACACCAAAAAATAAAACGGATCTCCAACAAAACAGTTATTTCCTCATCCAAAGTGATGAATTTTTATTGAAAATTATGAATCTTCAACTGGAACAGTGGGATTTCAAATCAAGAAGATGAATTTCCAACTAAAATGATAAATATTCAACTGGAGCACTTCAATTTTCAACCATATAAATGTGAATATTCAAACAAGAAGATTATACTTCAAATGTGGAGGTTAATTTTCTACCAAAAAAATACAGAGTTTCAACACAATAGTTGATTTCCCAACTGAGAAATGATTGATTTTCAACCAAAAATGGAAACAGTTGAATTTTCAAACAGATTTCAAACAAATATTGAACTCCAAATTGGAACAAATTAAATTTTCAGTCGAAAGGAATTATTTATGACAAAAAAAATAACTTTAAAATAAATTGTTCCATTTTCAAGCAAAATGAGGAATCTTCGAACAAAATTGTAAAAGTTTACTCGAAGTAGGTAACCTTCAAACCAGAAAGATAAATTTTCAACTGGATTGATATACCTTTAACTAGGATAGTTTAATTTTTTCACCAATAATTAATTTCTATCCAAGAAATACCATTTTTCAATGAAATGGTTGAATTTTGAACTGTAAAATTAAAAAGTCTCACCGAAAATGGAATAGTAACATTTTTGTCTCGAGAAATTATTTTTTAACCAAACATAAGAGTTTTCAAGTAAATGAATTATTTTCGACTAAAGTGAAGAATATCCAACTGTCTAACTCAAATTGTTAACCGCGAACGAGAATTTCTGAACAAGAAAATTATCTTCTAACGAAAAAGATAATTTTCTACAAAAAAATCGATTTTTCAAAAGAATATGTGAATTTTCAATGAGATAATAATTGTTGAATTTTTAGTTGAAGAGATTAATTTTCAATTAAACTGATTCTCACGAAGAACATGAATTTTCAAAGAGACAGTTCAATTCTTCAATTCAAAAATCAATGCTCAAGTAAATACTTGAATTTTCACCATAAAAAGATGAATTGATTTCTAACAAAGTAGTTACATTTTCAAAAAGAGGTTAATTTTGAACTGAAATAATGCACCTTCAACAACAAAATTTCACTTCCAACAGGAGAGTGCAACTTTTATCCAAGTAATTCATTTTTCTAACTAGAAATGGATAAAACCGCAATGAACAATGTAAACAAGTTCTCCATTATATAATTAAACAATATTGCTTTTCAGAAATATTACTTCTATTCTAAAAACTACTTGAAGTACTTTCTTCATTGACAATTGAGAAGAAAGGACCTTCAAATTGTGACAAATTTTAGATTGAATGAGCGATTTTTTTGAATTTCTCTCTTTTAAATCCGAACTATATTTATATCAAGAAAATCTTGTTCTATGTAGAAAATTTCCTGTTCGAAGTGAGTAGATATACAGGTAGAATTCTAAGCCAAGATTCCTGTTACTGACAATTACCGACACATCGAAACCTGTAGTGGTTTGTGTCTATGCTAAGCTTCCAGAACGTTCCCATGACGTCATATTGAACATTCTTTATGACGTCATGTGAACGTTCTGGAAGTTAAGCTTAGACACGAACCACTACAGGTTTCGATGTCGGTAATTGTCGATAACAGGAATCTTGGCTTAGAACTCTCCCTGTATATCTACTAAAGTGAAATTATATTTCCTCAGTGTGATATTTCATCATTCAAATTTTTCTTGATCAGCTTCTTGTTCTACCAGTTGTATCTTCTGCCAAACAATTATTGTTAAGATGAAAGTAACGATAAATGATGTTGTAAATCTTTTTGTTGTGCTAAAGGCCCGAGAACCGCGGTTCAGAAATTTTCTTCAAGTATTACACAAATACACAATTATATTCTTACAAAATATAACAGTTTCAGGAGATGCGTAATCAAAACAAGAAACATTGGGTTTTTTAGCACAGCTCATTGATCACTTTTGAAATCTCGTGTACAAGCCTTTGTAAAATATTTGAATTTTTTCGAAATTGTTTGTAGTTCTTTGTTATATTTACAAATGATTGTGGAATGATTGAGAAACTCTGAGAAGACTTTTAAATCTGTGAGATTCTCTTGATCTTCGTAAAATCTTCTGAATCTTTGAGATGTTTTTGGAATCTTCCTGGAATTTTTGAGATCTTGAAATCTGGCGTGCACCCAAGAGTTGAGGGGTCGATTCCTTGTCTTTCAAACTTTAAAAAAGCGGATTGTTCAAGTTTTCTGATATTCGGGATCAATGTTGAATCTATTCCAAAATCATTTAAAAACTACGTCCCGATATTTTAAACACCTTTTTTACATCTCTAGGTCAAATTTTCTGTTCCAATTTTATGAATTTGATTTTATTTTATTTTATTCAAAGATAAAGTTTAATTTCAAACCCGAAAATATGACTTCTGAGACAGTAAGTTCATTTTACACTGTATGGTTGATTTTTTAACTGAAAACGATAGATTTTCCATCAGGAGTGGAATTGGGAATTATGCAGAATAAAAAAAATTATTTCAACTTTCAACAAAAAAGATGAAGTTTTATTTTAAAAATTATCATTTTCAAAGAAAATAATGATAGGTGATATTTCAATCGAGGAAAGATTTCAACTTTAAATCAAAAACCGTCAACTTTCACCAAAAGGATGAATTGCTGCCATAAAATGAAACAGTTATTATATCCACGAAAAAAAACCAAACAAAAGAAGATGAGAGATGAAATTTCAACCGAATTCTTGAATTTTCTAAATTTTCAACTAAATTGAACCAAACTAAACCAAAAAGCTGAATTTTAACGGAAATACGATTAATTTTTATTACAAATTGAAACAGTGAAACTTGCAGTTAGGAAAAATTCATTTTCATCTGTATAAAAACTGCATTTCAACAAAATATTTTAATTCTCAAATCAAAGAGATGGGTTTTCAAAAAGGAATGAATTCTCAATAAAGTCCAACCAAATGGTCGAATTTTCATCTGTAAAAATGATGAATTTCAAACCAGTAATAGAATAGTCAAAATTTAATGAAAAAATGATTTATATTCGAAAAAGAAAAAATTTGGGATCAAATAGTTGAATTCTCAACAATTAAAATTAGTGTTCAATAGAGCAGGATAACTTCTAACAAAGAAGTTTCATATTCCTTCAGGAATATGAAAATTTTTTTTATCAACATTTATATTCCTTATCACATTCTCCCCCCCCCCCCTCCTCCCTCTTGAACAGCACCTACAATAAAAATACGATAGCTACTAATAATTTTGGAAAGTAAACACAATTTGAAACCTCTGGAACCGAAAAAGAAACTGCCGATTTTACTTAACTCTGATTTATTCCATCTGAATTTTCCTCTCTCATCATTTATATATTTTTCTGTTTTTTATCTACCACCAAGGCTATCAAACAGTCAGGGATCGTCCACAAACTACGTAGCCAATCAAATCTACGCAAAATGTCTACGCTTATCTACGGAAGGGGGGGGGGGGGGGGGGGGGGGGGGGGGGTCAAAAGTTGCCTAGAATTTGGCTACGTAGTTTATGGACGACCTCTCAGTTAAGTCACTTTCAGCCACTTTCTAGTCACTTTTTTGAGAAACGGTCACTATAAGTCACTTTCATAAGGAAAAAGTCACTAAAATCACTTTTTACAGAAAGAGGTTTAATACTCTCCTTTTACATACTCTTCAAACCCTCTTAACATCAAATTCAATCCTTTTTCGTCCTCTGTTGATAGTACAAAATTATCCGCATATGTTAGCGGATAATAATCCGCTACCACACCATAATTACTAATAATTACACTTTTCTTTTTTCGACTCCTGAAATTCTATTCATTATTGAAGTTTAAGTTATTTCAGTTCGTGATTTTCCTGTTTTCTAGTTCCCATCGTAAATCGTTGTGGCCTTTTTGCGTGTGAACATTAGTCACCTTAAGTAACTTCTTGTCACTTTTTGAAGTAGTAACTTTTTAGGGCACGGTGTGAACTTGCAAACGAGGGGAATTTCAGCGTAACGCCAGGGGAAGTGCCGGATTCTTCACGGCATATACGCACTACTGTGTTTGCGTTACACGGATCAAATAAATGTATTATTTATTGGAGGAATGAAAAAAATGATTAACAATGATTAATTGCAATGATTAGTTGCTGAAAATCTTATTTTTTATTGAATATGAAGAAATTAATAAAGAATTTGGGAAAGTTTAAATTATTCGTTCAAATTTGTATTGTAAACAATTGACCAGATCGAAATTCTTCCAGTAATATTCAGTTTTTGTCTGGCATCGACTAAAAATGTCTTGCCCATGTCTAGTTTGTCATATTCCTCAAATTGAAAACAGTTGTTACTTATTATGAGAATTTCTGCAAACAATTTTGTATAGTCATTTTGAGTGATTGTTCAAACAAGCCCTGCTATACCAGAAACTGTCAGGCATACATTAATTCTGTCTAATTGAACTATAAGACTACCTGTATTAAACAGCAAAAACGATATAAGAAAAAAGGGCTAAATCGATCAAGGATTCGGCTTTGACATTATAAGAGTAGGTCTGGAAATCAGAAATCCATTGAGGGTCGTCTAGACGTCGGCGTCGTCAAAAAAGGAAGAGGAAAAATGAAAATTCTATGGTGTTCTGAGCAATTTCTTTTTCCTTTGTACCGACCTAATTACCCCATAAAATCATTGGCCCGCAGCTATTTCACAACGTAATCATTATGATTAGAAAGTGCGCCTTGAATCGCCGTCAGATGTCGGACTTTCGTCCGATGATCGTGTCTCGTTACGATCCTGTCCCGCTACTCATTGGAGAATGAGAGTCGAAAAAAAAGAGCTTTCGTGTAATGCAATTACCGATCACGAGGTTGCAAGTCATTTTGTGTCTCTCTTCGATGATCGTATAGAACTCATTCGATATTGGTTTGATCGGAATCGGTCGTCATTGAAAATCTAATGACCTTTTATAGCCTGATACGATTTCTGTCAAGAAATCTCTATGGGGCATTTTTAAATGTTTTTTTTTTTGGTTCATATCTCTTGCAGCGAGTCTCTCTCGAGAAGATTGGCAATTTTGTGGCAAGTCTCCCGAACCGATTGTCTCCCTGCGGCATCTCTCATCCTCAGAAGTGGCAAAAGTGCTGCATCCCTCCCCAACCAAAAATTCGAAGTCTTCCTTCAAAGCAAATGGGCAAAAGACTGGTCATGGAAATATTGTAGGTCACATACCTTCCTCTTTTCCGAAGTATTGTGGAAGGCGGAAAGGCACTCCTGTGACGGGTCATGGGAATAATGTACGTCACATAACCTCCAAATGGTAAATCGTGTTATGCTGGAGACTTGCCGTACTTTTGCCACTTCCGAGGGTGAGAGATGCCCCAAGAGAGGCATGCGCAAAAGAGACTTGCCACATGAGACTCGTTGTGGACCCATTCTTCTCATCGGAAATGGAACATTTGACCTTGACGGTTAGGAGCAAAAGGCAAGACAATTTTAATCAATTGTAATCTTTATTGGTGGAAAATATTATTAACTCCATAGTGATTCCAATTTTATTCCGGTAATATCACTAGCAGATAAGTGAAATCCAAAGAATGCACTTGATTGCACTTGATGAACGTCAATACGCACGTCTTTTACCTTTCACATCGATATTGAATTTTAATGCAGACATGATGGGAGCATAGAAACTGCATTTCTAATGACCTTATCGTCTCATTTTGATGATAGCATCTATATAATTGATTCTATTGATTTTATTTCCATATAAATAAAGTGTTAACCGTTCTTTGAGTCTCTTAAAATTCAATGTAACAAATCTAATTGCTAAAACTATCCAATATCAAACTTATTATTATTGATATAAGTTAAGTATGATTATTATCATTATTATCATTACGGATAGTTTCAGGCAATTCCAGCAATGTGTAACTTGACTCAGTAAGTTGAAAACAAATTTTTTTCTCAGGAAGTTTATTGAAGTTCAACTTCAATATTTTCAAATGCCCTGGTTCTCAAATATTTCAAACTGACGCTAATTTATGCAGATCGATTTCATATTGTTAATGAAAAATGTAGGAAAAGTAACACATATTTTTTTACACTTCCTTCAAGAATATTTTCGAACGAAAAATATTCCAAATCAGAGTTTGAATTGTCCATTATATTCGCTTATTCATTTTTAATGAGATTTTGATCATCCAATTAAAATTTTTCTAATTTTTCTGCAATGCAATTAGAATGCAATTTAGTGGAACTGGAATAAAAAAGTTGAACGTTACTGTTGTACTTATTACGTTCCTTCCAATGTTCCAAAACTTCTAAATTTTTATTAGTTTCCAAAGCTGAGGCAATATTATATTTTGAACAGTTTCAAATCATTAATAAGATCGCTTTAAAGTTAAACTTTAATCAGCGCATTTTCTATAGTTCATATATTTAGAGAGTGTCACTCGAAAGTTTTTTGAGCATTGCGACACTTAGGACTACTGCAGTTGAAGTTCGGTGAACCTTAGGGAAAACTTCTAATTTTCAACTAACCCATTAAAGTAATATATCGTTCAAATCGCTTCAAAACTGTAGATTGCGAATAAATATGATTTTGATAAATAACTACATAAGACTTCCGTTTAGCTGAACTTCCATTTACCTGAACGCTTCCACGCTCGTTTCGCTGAACTTGAGCGGCCCCCTCTACCCCCACTACTACACTTTTTGTATTTCATTCCCTCATAGTACGGAGGACCTCCCCTGTGAGCAACGGGTCAAGAATGCGACTTAGGCGGATTTTACGAACGGAAACCCACCCGAACGTTAGCCGCGCTCGAAATGGCTCAATGTCCGCGATTACCAGACGTCCTGGTTTTCCGGGACATGTACTGTTTTACACTTATCTGTCCTGGTGTCCTGTTTTTTTTTTCTTGAAACACTTAAAATTTCTTGGTTCCAACAAAACCATTGTTCGCACATTAAATGGTCGTCTATACTTTTCGAATAATTAGTTGTAACACTTAACACCATCTCTTAAACATGTGTAAACGATTAGAGATAGAAAATACAGTTAGTGACCTTTGTTTTTGGTTACCGTTGAAAATGGAATTGCGAAAATTTGAATGTTTTTTTCTAGCCCTTCAAAGACCATGAGTCCAGTCGCTTTTTGTTCAATATTAAACTTTCTAAGTTATTGATTGACTTTCCCTTGATATAATCCTTCTCTGTTATATTCTCCGTTTTATTAAAATGAAATTCTAATTTTGCAATAATCAATTCTTATTTATTTTTATTACATTCACAGTTTACGTCATGGTAAGCGGCCTTCCATAAATCACGTGGCTTCCTCAGAGGGAGGGGTCAACGAAGGGACAC
>WSXT02202735.1:0-18541 GCA_011762715.2 Neuroterus valhalla | reverse complement strand
CCAGAATAGTTGGCTAACGAACTTGACCTTCAGTTTCTGACACTAAAAGTGTGTACCAAAGGTCAATCAAATAGATTGGTTTTTTCATAAGTTATCGAGCTGACAGACAAACAAACATTCATACATGCAGGCATACATACATACAGACAGACACATTTGTAAAAATCTGTTCTTCGGTTTCAGAGTGTCTTAAAACGTGGACATATGACAAAAACTGTGGGGAGGATAGGGAGGGTGGTCAAGTTTTACACAAATCTTATACCTCTTCTGATGATAGTGTAAAAATGCATGAAAGACGTCATATCTTAGCCATTTCTTTAAAATGATAATCAACAAATCGATGTTATAAAACAAAGATTGATACCACTGGCCAGGGTTATTCATTCATCGAGTAGGCATGAAATTTTGTAAGTGTTCAAAAAAATATCCAAATCCCCCAAAAAAACTTTCCAAAAGGAAATTTGGGAAGGTGAGAGAAATTTCGTACTATTATTGTATTCGAAAAAAGACCCAGATCCGTCGCGTACACTCAGTTGAGCATTATCCTCAAAGGTATGTCGGAAGATATTAATATTTTCATAAATCATAAAAAAGTAGACAACATTGAATAAATAATATTTGAACTATTTTTCTTCATGAACTGTTTTGAATTTAATGCCGTTGATCTTCGACGCTGAAAATTATTCGCATACTTTGTTAGAAAGAATACAACTTTTATCTTTCTTCTCTAGTTACAATTGACACAGGCATATCAAGTCTCTCATCTGTCCGGTTTTCATAAAAGGTACCAATTTAACGATAAATCATTAATAAAAATAAAATATAGGAAAATACAATAATAGGAAAGGGATAGAGCTTCCAAAACTAAAAAAATACGAATTGATCGTAAGATTGTAAAAGATTTTTAAAAATTATGCATGTATTTTATTAGACCTCTAAGACCATTCTTTGATCTTTAGTAGACCTTCAGATGTTTCATCAGACTCTAGAGTGGCTCTTGAACAGACTTTTGCAGACTAGAAGAAATTTAAAGGCTTAACCTTAACACGATTGAATATCCAAAAACTATTCATCGAAAATTGAAACCAGGGAATGAATTGAATTTCAATTTCAAGAGAAAGCAGATTATTCCAATAATAAGCGACTTTATTAACAAAATTGGCTATTATAGACCTTATTAGAAAATATTTATAGACTCCGTTAGATCTGATGACAGTTCGTTTTATTGAAGCTTCATTGGATTTCCAGAGAGTTCAAAGAACTTCAATCGACATCCAGATATTGCTTTGAAGTTTACTCGGTACTGATGACTGAAGTAAACCTCGATAAAATTCAATCATTGAACTCTAAGTATTTCATAATCTTTTGGTCAAATTCTTTCCTGAACTTTGGATGATCTAAGAGGGATTCTGAAAAACTTATACAAATAAAGAAACCAACAAAAGACTTTATTAAACCTCTAGAAACTTGAATAGACCTTGATAGAACTTGAGAGACCTTGATTTTACTTGATTGGACCTTCAGGGACGATAGACTTCAATGTGTTAAGATTTCAGAATAACGGCAATCAACTTTATTCTCCTTCAAATTTATTAAAGTTCATCCGCTGCGATAAATCTGAATGAAAACATAAATAGTCCTGCAGAGACTTAATTTGACCTCTGATTGTCTCAACAGATTGTCACGGACGTAATAAATATACTATATTCACAAAACATATATATGGTCTGCATTTGAAATAATTTGCTACTATTAACTAGGATAAACATTATTTAATAGTAATAGACCTTATAATATTCCATTTAACCTTTTTAGAACTTGGGAGGACCTTGAATGACGTGGAGGACCTTGGAATCAAGGATTTAGAGATCTGTGGAAAATTCTAGAAAACTCAGCCAAACGTCGAAAAATGATATTATCAGATTGAAATTAAAAGGTGAGGCAGATGCCTTCAGTTTCTGTCCGTAGGATTTTCCCATTAACCAAGTGACCACGAATACCATGTTCTTGTATCCCTAAACAACAACCCTTGTAATCACAATGTTCTGGATTCACTTTAAGGTTTGATAAAAATTTTGGTCCACCCCCACTTGGAAGGATCAGAAAATTTCTGTAGTAATCAATGTGATTGGTCCATAGGTATCTGAATCCAATTTAAGGGATTATGGACATTCTTGTTATTCCCCTTCTTCGAAGAATCGAAGAATTTATGTAGTAGTGAATGTGATTGATCCATAGGATTCTTTTTGATAACAATGACCATAAAAATAGTGTTCTTTTTATCGTATAAAACAACCCTTGTCATCATATCAATCTGCATCTACTTTGAAGGATGATGGAAAATGTTGTCCATCCTCCACTTTAAAAGATTGAAGAATTTCTGCAAAGGGCATTATGATTGTTTCATAGAGTTTTCTTATTAATCTAATCACCAAACGAAAACATTATATTAGGTACATAGAAAACCACATTTGTAATCACATCAATCTTAATTTACTTTGAGGTATCATAGAAGTTTTTTTCCATCCCATACATGGAAAAAACGGAGAATATCTGCAGTAATTATTGTGATTAATCCATAGGATTTTTTTAACAATCGATCTTTCCAAGTAAAGGATAAAGAAAATTTTTGTTGAAGGAATATAAGATCATGATTTTTATGGTCACACGATTATTTAAAATATCCTATGGACAAATCTTATTGATTACTGCAGAAATTATTTTTTAAACCAATATTCCTCAGAGATTGCTCGAACTGATGCTTTTGGCATGTAAAATTTTGACAAGAAAATTTAATTGTTGTGTTATAATCTTCATTTTTATATCAGTGGATAAAATAAGAAACGTTCAAGGAGGTTTTTATTCTTGACCACTATGCTGGAAATTTATCTTTTAACACGATTTTCTTTGGAGTCTGCTAAAATTGAAGCTCCTCGCACGAAGAATCACGATAAAATAAATATCCAAAACGTTGCAGTTCGTTATCAGGGGTGATAAAATGAGAAAATCGAAGCAAGCATGAGACCAAAGAAACCCTTTCTCGAGAGCCCTCGCAGCAGCGGTGTAGAGATGGTCTCCACTAATATACGTTGATTGTAACAATTATAGTATTGATAATTGAAAATCAGAAACGAGGGGTTAACTTCTTATTATTATTTTTTCATTATTTTTTCCAATATTTTGTGAAATTTTTCGTCCAATAAATTTTGTGTAAAATTGACAATTTCAAATGTAGAGGCCTACATGATTATACGAGCCTACATGATTATACGAGGATGAGTACCTTATATATGCCCTTTAAACTTGTCCCGAAACTTTATTTGGTTTATGAATTATTTTTACATTCTCATTCTGAATGAGAATAAGGTATTGATTTTATGTGAAAATTGACTTTCGCGGATTTAATGAAATCTCCACGTTTGGAGACCCCCTGATTAAAAAAAAATTGTTTTTATACGAAGGTGTCTGTCTGTCTGTAGTCTGTAATCTGTGCACTCGATAACTTTCGGAAGGATGATCATATTGGATTGCGATACGGCACAATTTTTAAGGTCCTTGAAAGAAAGGGCGAGTTCGTTAACCAGCCATTTTTGACGAGTACTTCTGGTTTTATCCATTGAAGAAGCGTTTTAAAAAACTGGAAATGCACCTTTTCGCTCGAAGTATGCAAGGAGTAAAAAATGTTAATGACCAAAATTATTTTTTTAAAAAGCTCTGAAAATTTTCTCGATACAATATTTTTCATAAGATGCATAGTTTTTTTTAAAATCGTGAAAAATGTTACCAGAAATGAAAAATTCCATTTTTCAGCAAAACTATGCAAGAAACGAACAAAAAATTTCCTAAATTGTTTACCTTAAAAAAATCTATCAAATTTACTCTTGACTATTTTTCTATAAGACGAATATTTTTCGTTTTAATCGCGATAACGCACTCACAAAAAACTTCCATTTTGCAGCTGAACAACAAAAGACCAGAAGAAACATTGGATGGAAAAATTGTTCATCTCAAGAAGGCCTTAAAGTTTTATACGAATTATTTTTCAATAAGACGTATATTCCCTGTTTTAAATGTGACAACGCGTTTCAAACAATGGAAAATTTAATTTGCTAGTCAAACTTTGCGAGATGTAGAGATCGGTGGCGAGAATTTTAATGAGAATGTGTTCCTTAAGGCCAGTAGAGCCTTAAGTGAAATTAATTTTGTGAAAAATTCCATCAAAAATAACAAAAAATTCAATAATCTTCAAAGAAGTAGAGGTTTTCTACAATTTTGCAATATTTGCAACTCTGTGTATTCATTATACTGTATTCTGAATCGAGCACGTAAGTAGCCGAGCGCGAAGTGCGAGATCCGAATGACGCGTGCGCTCATACTTGCGAGCGAAGGTAGGCGCGCGCACAGCGCGCCACGAAAAAGTGTCCGCGCATCGGGCCAAATTTCTTATTATTGGAAATTCTTGATTTTTGTCGCTACAATCAGAAGTTTTTCGTTTATATTCAAGTTTTTCTTCAATGAAAATAAATTATTTTGTAAAAACTTCAGCTAGTTCGTATTTGGACACTTTTGAAAATTTTTATTTTTTGTGATTGCACTTAGAAGTTTTTCTCGTAAATTCAGATTTTTCTCCAAAGGAGCTAAGTTATTTTGTACAGAATTCAACTAGTTCGTAATAAGGCAGATATGCGAGAGCTTCTCTTTTCTCCATTGGCTCAGTATACAAGCAGACTCGAAAAGACCAACTTGTGTCTCTCGCTTTCCCAAATTCTCGTCTATTCTCTCAATATTTTACAAAATTTGTGTTTCTAATATACTTCTCTCAAAAAAATTGTGGCAATTTTCAGTAAAGAAGAATCTTTAGTTAGCAAAGCTACATAATTATTCAAGCTTCAAGCTTAACAGACAAGTTTTTAACGCAAAAGAGTATAACTTCCACAGAAAAGAAAATTTTTTCGAGAAAATACGTAGACTCACAACAGAATAGTTGCACTTTTTATGAAATAAAAAATGTAATGCCCAAATCAGCTTAAAAATAACTGTGAAACAAAAACAAAAAAAGAAAGAAGAAAAAAGGCGAATTTTCAAACAGTTTAATTCAACCATAGAAGGCTGGTTTGCATTAGGTTAACTCGATCCTCAGCAGATGATTTTCTAACGAGGAATTCAAGTTGGAATCATGAGAGATTCAAATTTTCACCAACGGCCATGCCACGCTCAGAAGACCAGTTCCCGTCCGATCACTGAAATTAAGCAGCGCACAGTGGTTCAAAATCCCAAATTTCCGGTCAAAACCTCTAAACATGTAATAATCGTATTGAAAGGTACACACCCGTCAGTATTGGGCTGGATTCGAAAATGATATTTGTTTTACAAAATTCAAAATGGCGGCTGACTTCAATTAAAAAATAGAGTATGGAATGAAAATCAACTTTTATTTACGTTTTCGGGGTCGCTAAATTCGAAAATGATATTTGTTTTTCAAAATTCAAAATGGCGGCCGACTTGTATGAAAAAATAGAGTATGGAATGAAAATAAAGTTTTATTTACATTTTTGGGGTCGCTGAATTCGAAAATGATATTTGTTTTCCAACATTCGAAATGGCGGATACAAAATGGCGGCTCACTTGTATAAAAAAATAGAGCATGAAATGAAAATCAACTTTTATTCACGTTTTCGGGGTCGCTGAATTAAAAAATGATACTTGTTTTTCAAAATTCAAATAGCTGAAACAGAATGGCGGCTCCATTTTGTAAAAAGCTTATGTTTTGAGGTTAACTCGAGGAATAAGGGGAATAACACGTAAGAGCAGTTGAAAATACGGTAAAGTCAAATTATGGTTTATTTATCAACATATGATTATCGATTCACTATTCTGTAATGTGTTAAAATGTATCTTCATCTAATCACCATCGCTAAAGAAAATCTCTTCATTGTCGCTGTCGTGCTCGCTTTGACTATCATTGTTGATATCGCTTACATGCACATCACTCTTCTCGTAACTCAAAAGAACTAACGTTTGAGGGGATAGTCAAAACATTCGTTATGCAACGCGCCAGGCACGTGAAATGGTGCGCCGCACGCCTCAAAGAAATCGTTTCCAAAAGAAGACGGGCAAACTAGGGCAAAAAATTCCAACGTCACTTTATTTGGGACACTTTTACGTGTACAAAACAATAGAAATCGAAGCGGCCTGGTGAGGCCTGGACAACTAATCCTTAATTGAATATCGGAATTTTTACTGCGCGAAATAAAAAAAAGAGCGCGAGCATTCCGACATCTCTTACAGACGCATGCATTATTATTTTCACTTGAAGCTAGTACAGAAAAATTCTACATACCTTAACGAATAAAATCCATGAGGTCAGGAAATACTGATCAACTTACAACTGCCTTTTTTCAACACTTGCATTTCACACGGACGCGCGAGACTTTTCAGCTCCGTAACAAGTGTTCGGCGGAACGTTCGACTTTGAGCGTATACCTCGTCGGAACTAATAAATATGAAAATCTGCTCTTTTGGATTTCTCGACAAAAATGCACCTTATACACGTACAGTGAATTTCGTCTCAATCGGAAACTGCCGATTTTCGAGGTTTTGACCTGAAATTTGGGGTTTTGAACCACTGTGCAGCGTTGGGCACGACCAGTACTTGGATCGGTGACCGTCCGCAAATATCGCGTGTTATTGGCATGTTGACGAGAGACTGGTGTCCTCCCGTGTATTCAACTGAACCAGATATGGCTCTTTACGAGTTACGCTTACCCCGTAAGGGATTATGGCTTAATGGTACAAAAAAAACTCTTTTACGTGGGGCTGTCAGATGGTCGTGAGTTGCAAGTTGATTGCAAGAAATGAAATTGAGAAGAAAGCATAGGCTGGATTCAGATTTTCAGATGATTACGTTTCTTATAAATTGATCTTAAAGAAAATCATTCACAATAATAACGAGCAATAAACGATGTTGATGAAAAATACTTTTTCTAAAACCAACAGGTTACTCCAAGAAATAATAATCAAATAACGAATTCTCAACACCTTTAGTAAAGAGAATTGATGATTTCTTTAATTTTCTTGAGTTTCATATCAAATTCGTATGTTAATAACTTATTGCTATTGTTTATTGGAATAAGCAAGCAACAACCTAAAAAAAGTGGACTGATAAGAAGGCTTATTCCACCATGTTTGGCAATTGTCATTTTCAAATCCGTTTACTTATACCGCTTTAACCAAGCTGTTTTAAAATGACAGTTTTGAGACTCTTGCTGACCTACTCTTGAAGAACCGCACAGATTCGTTATTTATAATATCCCGACAACATTTTGTCTACTTGTGCTGAATACTGTTTGGAATTTTGCGATCAGAAGCTTCGAGGATTTTGTTGTTTTTTGAATATTTCGATCAATTTAAATTTCCTACATTTGCATAGTATGCCCTAGTTGAACTCTCTTAGAGTTCCTCTAGGGAGAGTTGGGACATGTAGGAATCGTTTCTGATTGGAAGGGGCCAACCGGAATAAGGAAGTCGTTATTAGAGCGCGCTTTTCAATTTGGATATTTCTTCCTCTTCCTTTAAAAATGAACACATAAGAAGAAATAGTTGCAAAAATGTTTTTGAGCATTGAGAATTAAAATTACGGTATTCTGCGACATTACTTTCCGAATAAAAAAAATGTGTCAGGATAAAGAAATGCTTACATGCTAAGGATACTTGGTTCCAATTTTAAATAATCAAATATTTACATTTCACTCAATGAATAATAAAACTGGATTTTTTGTTACGCTTTATAATTCATCTGTGACAAAAATAAAATTTTTTTGAGCAAATTATTAGGTGACTCTGTAAACTCCTGCTGAGTAGAATAAAAGTATGAAGTTTTGAGGATAGAGTATTTTTGAAATTTTCGTGCACATTCAAATATTATACTGATCGTTAGAGAGGAAAGTTTTTAAATTATGTAAATATAAAAAAGAGACCTACTGTCATAAATAAATAAAGCGAATGTATGTTCATTGTAAATTTTTGTAACTTAGTTATTTAAATTTGATTGAGAATAGAGATTTTTGCTGCAGGTATTTCAAAACGAATCCTCTTCTTTGACGATTCACAATAAACAACAACTTTGAATTGAGGTTAAGTTTGTTTGATAGCCTTCCCTACGCGCATGTGATTTGTGACGATTTCTTCATTCCGGTTGGCCCTAGTTAAGTGGTGGGGGAATATGTGTCCCAACCCTCCCTAGAGCAGAGTTGTCCAACCTTTTTTTAGTCGGAGCCAGAGCTGTGGCTCCGAATTCGAATCAAGAGCCATTTCTTGAAAAAGAATAATTATAACGCTATTTTCGATTGTTTTATCGAATATGAACATATTTTTCTTTATTTAATATTTAATGCTCTTGTTAAAATGCTTTATTTTCTGTCAGTTTTCTTAAATCCATCTTGTCTTGGACAATTTCACAACGCAATTCTGATTCCAAGTTTTGCTGTGCTAAGAGGCTACCATGCTAAAAATTTGAGATTCCAAAATTAATCCGAACTCAGCCGAAATCAATCCGATTCAAGAATTTTTTCCGAAGCCTGTCCGATCTAATCCGAAAACTGTACGAAAAGAGTCAGGAATAAGGAATTGAAACGGGAAGTGGTCCGATTACGTCCGAAACCTGTCCGTTCGAAAACATAGTCTCCGATAACAGCCCGTTTCCATTCGAAATGAGTCCGCAATTAAGGACCTGAAATTATTTTTGTTAAAGTGAAAACGGAAAGTGGTCCAGTTGAATCCGAAATCTGTCCGTCTAAAAACATTGACTCAAAAAATAGTCCGACTTTATCCGAAATTAGTCCGGAATTCAGAACCTGAAATTAATCTTGTTAAAGTGAAAGCGGTAAGTGGTCCGATTAAATCTAGAATATGTCCGATCAAAAACGAAGTCTCGGAAAATAGTCTGGCTCTATCCGAAATTCAGAACCTGAAACTATTCTTGTGAAAGTGAAAACGGAAAGTGGTCCGGGTAAATCCGAAATCCAACGGTCCAAAAACATTGACTCCGAAAATAGTCCAACTTTATCTGAAAATAGTCCGATTTTATCCGAAATTAGTCCGGAATTCAGAACCTGAAATTAATCTTGTTAAAGTGAAAGCGGTAAGTGGTCCGATTAAATCTAGAATATGTCCGATCAAAAACGAAGTCTCGGAAAATAGTCTGGCTCTATCCGAAATTCAGAACCTGAAACTATTCTTGTGAAAGTGAAAACGGAAAGTGGTCCGGGTAAATCCGAAATCCAACGGTCCAAAAACATTGACTCCGAAAATAGTCCGACTTTATCTGAAAATAGTCCGACTTTATCCGAAATTAGTACGGAATTCAGAACCTGAAATAAATTCTGTTAAACTGGCAACGGAAAGTGGTCCGGTTATATCCAAAATCTTTCCGGTCGAAAACATTTACTCCGAAAATAGCCCGACATTATCCGAAATTAGTTCGGAATTCAGAACCTGAAATAATCCTGTTGATGTGGAAACGGAAAGTGGTCTGGTTATATCCGAAATCTTTCCGGTCAAAAACATTGACTCCGAAAATAGTCCGACTGTATCCGAAATAAGTCCGGAATTCAGAACTTGAAATTATTTCTGTTAATGTGGAAACGGAAAGTGGTCTGGTTATATCCGAAATCTTTCCGGTCGGAAACATTGACTCCGAAAATAGTCGGACTTTATCCGGAATCAGTCCGGAATTCAGAACCTGAAATTAATCCTGTTAATGTGGAAACGGAAAGTGCTCCGGTTGAATCCGAAATCTATACGTCCAAAAACATTGACTCCGAAAATAGTCCGACTTTATGCGAAATTAGTCCAGAATTCAGAACTTGAAATTAATCTTGTTAAAGTGGAAACGGAAAGTAGTCCAGTTAAATTGGAAATCTTTCCAGTCGAAAGGATAGACTCCGAAAATAGTCCGGCTCTATCCGGAATTCAGAACCTGAAACTATTCTTGTGAGAGAGAAAACGGAAAGTGGTCCAGTTAAATCCGAAATCTATCCGTCCAAAAACATTGACTCCGAAAATAGTCCGACTTCATCTGAAATCAGTCCGGAAGTCAGAACCTGAAATTATTTTTGTTAAAGTAAAAAACGGAAAGTGATCCGAATAAATTCGAAATCGGTACGTTCAAAAACATCCACTCCGGAAATTGTCCGGTCCTATCCGAAATTGATCAGCGATTTTTAGTTGTAATTCGGTAAAGTGAAAACGGGTAGACATCTGAGAAAATCCGAAATCCATCCAGTCAAAACATTTACGCCGGAAATTGTCCGCATCCATCCGGAATCAATCCGCAGCTCTGATTTGTATTCCGGTAAACTGGAGATGGAAAGTGTTCCGAATAATCCTCCAGACCGTACAAACCACGGACTTGATCAGACACAAACCTGATTAATCATATCCAGAAAATCGTACAAATAACGGACGAGAGCAGACACAATCCGGATTAATCAAATCCGCGAGACTGTACAAAAAGCGGATATGGCCGGATATAATCCGGATTGATCGTATTCTTCAGACCGTACAAAAAACGGACTCGACTGGACACAATCCGGATAAATCACATCCGGAAGACAGTACAAACAACGGACATGACTGGACACAATTCGGATTGATCACATTCTTCAGACCGTACTAACCACGGACTCGGCCGAACACATAACGGATCAGCCGGATCCAGAAGACCGTACAAAACGCGGACCCGAACGGACACATTCCGGATTAATCAAATCCGGAAGACCCTCCAAAAAACGGACTTGACCGGATACAATTCGGATTGATCACATTCTTCAGATTGTAGAAAAAATGGACTCGACCGGACACAATTTGGATTATTACCATCCGTTATACCGTACAAAACACGGATTTAAACGGAGTCTTTCCGGATTGATTGAATCCGTCACACCGGACGACTTTCGGATTCTACCGAATGAAAACCAGATTCAATTTCGTGCTCCTTCCGTCGGACAAATTGCGGACACTTTCGGATGGAATCCAGAGGACAACAACCGGATCACTTTCCGGACAAGTTCGGGCAAATTTTGGGTACATTACTAGTTTTTACGGAGCGCGAGACTAGAAAATGTACTCTCGCAAACATATGTTGAACCGAAGAGCAAGAGCCACTGTCAATCATGCCCGGAGCCACATCTGGCTCAGTTGCTCTCAGGTTGGACACCTCTGCCCTAGAGGAACTCTGAACTCTCCTATAGTTCGAACTGAATATTCCAAACTTTCGTTAGATAAGGAGGGATTGTGGCTTCTTTATGTGTAAATTGAGTACGAATTCCTATTTCTGGTTACAGCAACCACACCTCGCAGTTCAAAATGTCTTTAAACCATAATTTCAGGTTGAATTTGTTAAAGATTTCTGGTTACAGGAACTACATGAAACAGTCATTCTTCTATCGCAAAGTAATGCTGCGAGGTTCTTTACTGCAAATAAAGTAAGTGCAAATTTTTCTGTGAAACTGCCCAAAATCTTTCTTTGCAGAAATATGTTGATCAATTGTTACCCAGAAAAATGTAACCTCCATTTTTTGACGAGTAAATTTTTTATTTGAATGTCTTGCTGGTACAGGATTTTTCAGGTAACTGTAACCAGAAATTCATCTCTGAGTGGCCAAGTCAGTTCTGCAGGAAGAAAATGTAAAATAAAAATCAATTATTGAATCAACTATCAAATGAATTCAACAAGAAGTATATTCGTAAATACATTTAATCTTTTTATTGTCAGTATCTCACGAATTCATTTCATCCATTCCATTCGCTTCGGTAAATGTATTGTATATTCAACGTTATTTTTCAAAACAACTTACGTTAACACGAAAAAATACATCGAGTTAAAAATAAGGAAATTGAAAGAAAAGCGTAATACGGAATGTAATATCCTAGCCAGTGGTAATCGGCCGAAGGTGAGAGAAACGAGCGCCAACGTCCACGCTAAGATTAACACAAAAATGTTCAGAATTACGTGTACAGAAAATACGTGTTTTAGTATTTAGAAAAATATTCTCCATCAGCTGTGATTCCTTATCCATTTACCTGTCACCCAGAATAAAACCTAGATCAGTAATCGAGTAACATTAGAGTATTAGGAATAGGTAGGAGTTTTTAGAAAAATATCAGTAACCCATATGTTAACATAAATGTACGAAAATTTGAGAATGATTGTTATTTATTCAGATTAGGAAAATTGATGGGAATTAAAAAAATTATTGGTGATCTATGGATTTTAAAAAAATTCGTGAAATTTATTTATTCGTGATTATTGATGATATGTATTGTAATTCATAAAATTGAAGGGAATTTTTTTAATTTCTGGAAATTTTCGGAAACTTATGACATCCGTGGTGATTTATGAAATTTCAGATTTGTATTAAATTTTTGGAAATTTGTGAAATGTTCGGTAATTTATGAGATTTGTAATGATTTATATATACAATTTGAGGTTTTTCATGAAATTCATGGTAATTTATGAAATAAAATTAAATCTATCCTGTCTTTGTACTCCCCTACGTTTGCATATAGAGCTTTTGAAATTCAAAAGCAAAATGGCAACTACTTTAATTTGATGATTATGAATCCTTTTTTTGTTAAAGCATCTCCGGATAACGAATACATTCTTATCGCGTGACTCGTGCTGCGCACTCGGATCAATATTTTTCCAAAACGGTAGAAAAGTTTTGTTCTGTCCAAAACTAAATTTGACGAAACTTGTAGATCTTTATTGTTTGCACAATTTTTGTTCATCTCTGTTTTCCCGCATCTTGCATAGTTTGACCAAAAAATGAAACTTTTATATTTTCAATTATTTTTTGTGCGACCAAATCGAATTTTTGATTTTTGGGGGAATTTATAAAGTTCTAAATAGCATCTTGTAGGTCTCCGTAAAGAAACATTTTTTTTCATTTAACTTTTTTTCATATCTTTTGTTGTTTGGCTAAAAATTCTCAGATTTTTAAAATTTTGGAATTTAAAAAATGCCATCATTCTGAACATTACAATCAAATAGATTAGTATTTTTTCAAAAGTTATGATGCTGAAAGACAAACATACATACATGCAGGCATACATACATATAAAAACATACATACATGCAGGCCTACCCTTGAAGATAATTCTCAACTGAGTGTACGCGAAGGATCTGGGTCTCTTTTCGAATACATTATTAAGAAATTTCTCTCACCTCCCGACATTTCCCTTTGGAAAATTTTTTGAGGTTATAAGTATTATCATAAATTATGAGAATTACAAGAAAAACTCATTTTTGACAGATTTTTTCTCCGTAATTCCAAAAATTTGGGACCATACACACTTTTCTCGGTATTTCATATTCAATTTCCTCCCTTGTGGGAAAATGTCCTGGCTCTGTCCTGGCCCAGACCAGACCGTCTGGTTTCCAGTCTTGGCGCTAACCCGACGGTCAGGCCTGGGCCTGACTAGAAGTGTAACGTTTTTACTAACTATCCCCAGGCCAGACCGTCTGGTCAGCCGCTAGGTATGGGCTGGCCAGCCGCTAGACATGTGCTGGTATTTAAAAACTATAGTTAAATGATGCGCAGTGACAGTATGCGCATTATTGTACATTAAACATAATTTCATATTAATTTAAATTTGGAATTCACATCTTTTGGAAATATATATTTGTGTATTCTGAAAACATATGATATTTTTAAATTAGAAGCTGGAACAGAAAAATCGGTTTAGTAGAAAAGGAAGCTGGCAGGAATCGAACACGCATCTTCGGGGCAGCAGTCGGGCGGTGTTCCATTTATCTACAGAACCTTATGAGAGATGGGAATGGAAACAATCCATATCACCTGTATGATAGAACGTTGATTGGTTACAATCAATTTATTCCTTAATTTATCAACATTGATGATGATTTTATAATTTTAAAAACCAAAATTTTAGATGTAATTAAAATAAGTAAATAATGAAAAATTACTTGAAGATTTTTTAAAAGTAAAATAAATTTCAAATTCGAAAACGTTCGAAAAATACTGAAAACTGAAAACACCATGTAACACAAAACATAGACACGAGGCCACGAGCAGAAACACGTTTGAAAACAAAAACATATGAATCCGTTGATCCGAGATCGACACACGTCGGATACGCTCGGCTGCGCTCTGTCCATGGCTTGATGTCTTCTGCTAAATCAGTTAGTAATTTTTGGAACCAATTTTAATAATTGTTATTAACCCCATTACAAAGATTATAAAATGTCTATAATATACAACGTGTTCCTACAGAAAATAGTAATTTTTCTTGCATAGTTAGTACATTTTGTTATTTAAAATACATACTACTCCTATTTTTTTCTTGTACAATTTATTATTATCTCTAATAATTTTTCCTATATCAGATTTTACTACAGAAAATAGTAAAGTTTGCTATCATCAAATAGGAATCCTTTTTATGAAAATAGTACAACTCATTATTTAAATATTAAAATGCCGAAATTTCAGCGTTTTGCCCCAATTTGCTATACTTGAGTAATTTTTCTAATATAAAGTTTCTGAGTGTGCTGGTCAGCCCAGAGTTATTGGCAATATATTCAAATTGCTTGGCAAGAAACTTAATTTTTTTAATGAGTTGTGATGAAAATATTTTTCACTATAAGCGTCTATAGTTGAAAAATTTTCGTTATGGATACCCTGCAATTTATTTTTTATTATTTTGATCATCCTGTAACTTTTTTGGAATATGTCAAAAAAAAATTTGCTGATCGGATTTTTTTTTTGTTCTGGACTGGCTGGCCAGCGCCAAACCTGGGCCAGGCCAGACTGACAAGGTGATATGAAAGAAAGTCTTGTTTTGATAGTGTATAAATGCCTTATTTTCTATCATTTTAAACATCCTGTATCTGTAACTTTTTTGAAATATGTCAGAAAAATTTGGCTCATCGGACTTAGATTGTTTTTTATCCTGGGCTCGCTGGTCAGTGACAAAGCTGGGCCAGGCCAGACCTTCCAGACTAGACGGTCTAGATAGCATCAGGCCTAGGCCAGACCAGATCTTCCAGACTAGACAATACAGACCTGGGCCAGACCTGTAACCAGACTGCCAGGACATTTTTTCACACGGGCTTGAACATATCGATATATCATTTTTTTTGGACGTATATCGTTTCCTTAAAAAATGCCTGTAGGGTAGGAATCGGGTAAATTTGACAGGAACTTAAAAAAGCTTTAACATACAATGGAATGATTTGTTTTTTTTTTCTTCCTTTGAAATAAGGTATTGACGATGGGATAAGTGGTCTCGTGCATCTTCTGGAAAAAATCAAAATCCCCTGAGGTAATTTTGAACATAATAAACAAAATTAGGTTACCTCCATATGAAGTTACTATGCCAAACTCATATTTTTTAGAGCTGATTATCTTATTTCCAAATCCTTATATGAAATTATGTTTGTAAGAAACATAAATAGGTCGTAAATTTATTCTTAGGACCTTCTGAAAAATAGTGCAATCATTGCGAGAGAGAGAGAGAAGGTCGAAAAATAGGGATAATCAGTGTAATTTTATGAACGAAGAATGTAAATAATTTTGATTATCAGAATCTCATCTCAAACGCTAAGGATTTCTGAGATTATGAATTGTTTTGAAATACTGTTTCTGGGAGCAACTTTTTGAATCTGAATATACGATACTGTATTTATGTGGATTAGAATATAGTCAGCACTTTTTGAAAGTTAGATGATAATGTTTTAAATTGTAAATAAAAAAAAACATAGAATTGTGAAGGTCGTGAAAGTAATAATTTTATTGCACGACGTTACACTCTTGAATCTAAGATTGAACTGAATACTTTCATCATTTCGAAGTCTGGAGGCTTGAAATTTAAAATAATTTGTTTGCATATTTTAATTCTAATCTTGAATTATGAAAAAAAATCTTCTCGGGAAAGCAACATGCTAAAAATATTGTTCTTGCGTCTATCAACGCAATCACTGTCGAGGAAAAGATATGACTATTGATCGTTTTTGTTTGCCAATCATAAAGAACGGAATCATATTTTTCACCCAATAACTTGAGGATTTAACCTGTCAAAAGGGTAGCGAAACTTTGTTTAAATTGTGTCGCTTGACTAACTTGTCAAATAAGTACGAGTATTATGACTAGGGTTGAATCAACAAAAATTTTGTTGATTGAACCTAATCTTTCCCTGGGTGGCAGATATATACCACTCTAAATATGTGTAAGCTAATTAACTTGTCATATCATTATTTAGAGTTTGTTATTTGTTAGTTGACAACAAATTTCTCAATGTACTTGAGGAAATTTCTAAAATTTAGGATTTCTATGGTTCAAGAACTTCGTTTGGTCAATATTGGAACACTAAATCCAAAATCTGAAATAATTTGAAGGGAAACATATATAACTTTTAGCTAATTTTTTATTTTTATTTTGTACAACAAAAATTATTACATTTTCTCTTATTTACAATCTCATTTATACATATATTCTCATCTCATATTTCCATCTTAAAACAGCTATACATTAATATTAATATTATATATTAATATTCTTATACATTAATAGGTACTTGTAGTCATTTCTTTCAAGCACTCTTTGAGTTAATACTTTATGTAAAACAGGGATTAAACTTTCAGTCAAACTTGAAAAAACATCACTATATAATTTTTCTTATTTTATGCACTGTAGAATCTTTTTTCAGCAGCAACCCTGTCCATGTTCATGATACCTGTAAACAATGTAAAGCCATCTATGAAATTTTGAACATTTTAAAATTTTTTCAGGAATGAAAGCAATTTTATGATTTCCCAGAGGAGGAGGATTGAAATTTGTAATGAACTGTTGTTCTTCAGTTGAATAAATATGCGTTAGAAGGAAATAAATTATTCAATATTTAATAAATATATAAATATATTATTATAAAAATATAAATTATTATGTTCCAAAAATTATACTTTTTGTCATAAAAAACCATAAATTCAAAATACAAACCCGCCACAATTTTTGCATTCATAATGGTTCTGATTCCGGTTCTGGTTATGATACTGATAAGTTTGTCCAACAACTGGCTGAATTGATGATTCTCCATTTATGTTCTGCGCTTTGAGATTGAGTCGTCCACTAGCTAATCTTTGTGTCAGCTGTGGATTTTTCATCTTCTGATTAACTAAAGTAGGAACTCGCACAGGAGCATGTTCCCTGATGTTTTGATCTAGTACTGCAGTATTTCGCACTGTTTGAAAATAAAATTTTCATATCAAAATTTTATTATTAAGTTGTTTTCGTTTTGTCTGTCCATAGTTTTCTAAACATTTTTGTTCGAAAAAGTAAAGGATATGTACCTAAGCTTGTCAATATTTTGGAACGAAGTTCCTTATACGAGGGTTGAGAAAATACGTGGCTAGAGACCCAATCCACAAAAAGTATTTTGCTACCGTGACGCTGAAAAGCGTTATTGAAAAGCGTTATTGAAACCAGTTATTGATTCTAGGGAGGAATATATGACACCGGTTGAAATTTTTACGGGCATCGGTTACGACCTATAGATTTTACGAAAATGCAACTTCTTGCATTTCTCAAAATTTTCAACCAATTTTCACACATCTAATACCTTATTATTATTAGCTTCACAACAAAGCTTGAATCACAGAAATCGGGCTACTTTTTCCCGAAGTAAGAAGTAAGAATGGTTCGGTTTTTGCGATTCCAACTTTGTTGTACTAATAATTATGAAGCATTTTGAATGTACGTAAGCTGGTGAAAAATTGTGCGAAAATTTCCGTGTAAATGCGACATGAAAGAGAAGCGTCTGAACATAAACGTTCCTTAAATACTTATATAAAAGTGATTCGTGTCTTTTAAACATGCAGTAGGAACGGAGTTTTGAGAGCGTATATACGTACGTCCTTCCTCCTTAGCACGCATTTGAAACTTAGTTCCTACCGCATGTTTCAAAGACACGCATTACTTTTATTTAATTATTTGAGGAACGTTTATATTTAGTATTTGTTGAGCAACGGAAGGAACTTCGTTCCTTCCGCGTGTCACTTGCTTTATTATTCTTATCCTAAAAAGTATATAAATGTAAAGCTAATTGTAAGAGATCGAGGAATATTTTTTTGATGAGGTACCCATTTAATGAAATAGCTTCTACCTTTAGAGGGCCGATGATGTGCGGCCATGAGAATTGGAAAGAATTTCCCTAATCTTTTTGAATTTTATGAACCATGGGTGAGAATGTATAAAAATATGAGAATAATGGTTTTGCCTCATACTATCAAGATTTGTTAATCAATCGTAGATCCTTGGATTTACCTTGGATTCGAGATGGATAAGTGTGGGAGATGACCAGACATTCTTTAAAAAAATAATGAAATATGATGAAAAATTTAATGGTAAAGTGGATCAATTCGCTGCAATTAGAAGAACAATTGACATCTTCCATGATAGATTTAAGGCTTTCACGATGATCCATTATGAAAATGAAGTTGTTTCGGGTTTCGATCGTGTACAAACTA
>WSXT02202724.1:0-18542 GCA_011762715.2 Neuroterus valhalla | reverse complement strand
TACACGTATGTGCATGCACCACTACAGCATTGAAGGTTTTCTCGCATACGATGTCATACAAAAATGGATAATAAATGTCTTACGCAATTCAAGTACGGCCCCTTAGAGTATGGAAGGAAAAGGCGGAGAAAAGACTCAAGCAGGTAGATGGTAGGTCAAATATGGGATAAGGTAGCAGGGGGAAAGGGTAGCCATAAGTATGTGGGAGAGGGTAGATAACGTGAAAGAAAAGAAAGTGGGAGGCTGAAAGGAGGAGGCGGTGGCGTGAGAAATAATTAGGGAAATGGAGTTAGGAATGTAGAGAGAAAACGAGGATACGAGAATAATCTCGTGATAAGAGGATTGAAGATAGCATATGGGGTTTCAGGGCAAGTTAGGTGAAGTACGACTGGAGGGAACAAATGAGAAAGAAGTAGCGGGTATCGATCGACAATATTTAAATTTCGCAGCACGTGGTAAATAGAGGAATAGCGAAAAAGGGGTCAAAAGTGTATGCGTTTTTCGTGGATCTTTAAGGCGCATTCCCATCTGTGGATAGAGGGAGGTTGTGGGAGTCGATGGAGAAAATGAGAGTAGAGAGGCCTACTCGAGATGTAAGGAAGGTGTAGGAAGAGTAAGGGTAGGAGAGGTTAGAATTTGGTCACTCGCGTATGCAGATGGCATAGTGTTGTTGGAAAAAAGTGAGGAGGCCTTAAGGGAGATAATGAAGGAGTTGAGAAGATACTCGGATAAGAGACGCTAAAAGGCGAATGCGGAAAAGTCAGTTGGTGGTAAGGAGGTGGGGTGGAAGAGATAAGGGAGGGGAGTGGAAGGGGAAGGCGATGCTGGAGGTGGGAGAATTTTCGTACCATGGTTTCCTATTTCAGAGGAATGTAAGAGTGGCTGAAAGGAGAGTCAGGAGGGTAAATGTAGTGATGAGGAAGGTATGGGGGTTGGGAAAGAAGTTCTTTTCATGATTTTGAGAAGAGGAAAAATCTATTCGACTCGCTAGTAATGAGTGTGCTACTGTATGGAGTGTAGGTATGGGAGTCGAAGGAAAGTGAAGAGGTGAACAGAGTACAGGAGAGGTACATAGAGTGGACAGCTGATGAGGTAGTGTTGCCGGAAGGAGGGCGAGAGAGAGGGATGAAAAACTGGAGGATGAGAGAGAAAGGTATTTCAAAAAGAATGGTCTCCATGGAGATACAGTTAGAAGAAGTAAAGAGAAAGAAAGAAAGGAGTATGAGACGGTTACGAAGAACAGCATGGAAAGAGAGAAAGCAAGAAAGGATAATAGGCTCGAGGCTTAATGGAAACTATGTGTGATTTATGCAAAGAAAGTCAGCGTGATATTTGTAATGTAGGATGGAAAAGAAGAGACGGAAGAGGAGGAATAGAAAAAGAAAGATTTATAAGGAGGAAAGGATGTTGAAATGAGTTCATTGTAAATGATGTAAATAGTATACAATGAATAGTATATAAGAAATGGGTAGTAACTGCGAAGGTAGACTTTGGCAATACGAGGCTGACAAAAGGAGAAGGAAATGCGAGCAAAGTACGGTGTGAGGTGAGGTATGCTAATGAATGATACGAATAAAGGTACTATTGCATTAAAGAAGAGCTGTTAGTTTATGATGTTAGTTTATAAGGCATGGATGGATATTAGGATTAAAGATTTATTGTAAAACTCTGTAAAACATGGCGGTGTAAGCAAGTCAATTTTTCAAGGACAATAAGCTATGGAATAAGGATGTATCCATAGAAAAAAAAATTAAAAGTGTAATGAGAGGAATTATAAAATTAGGATTTTATCCTTACCTTTAGAATTCCAATAATGGAAAGAGTCAGACTAGAAGTGTACGTAACAACCAAAAACTCAAAAATTTCCATGCAGAAGGCAATAAGGCCTCCTGCTCCTACATATCCTGTTGTTTTTGTTATTGATGTTATTTGGCTCGAATTAGTCCAATCGATTTCCCAAAATTCATCATAGATTTTTTGACCTGAAGGTTTGAAGATTAAATTAAATGATAAAAATGTTCAAAATCTTGGTTAATATTATCTATTTATAAAAGCTCTGACTTGTCTTGATCATTATAATAATAGGCTTACCTTCAAATAAAAAGGACAGTGGTATAATGGATACTAATATCCAAGGCTGCATATGATACATCATATCTACCGGATTTCGAATACCAAGTTTAGATCTTTGCATGACAATTTGAGCTAGCGTCCATCGAATTCCAGAAGAAAGTGAGGCCAAGAGGCATAAGAGAAACCCTAGTAGATGGAAATCGGTTGACTTATATGTAAACATTACCAAGCCTCCTGATATCATTAGGACTATGAAGACCATTGACACGGACTAGAAGAGGAAAATTCCTTGATTGACAAACCATTTAATTTACAAAAGGGATCACAGTATGTCCCCTTTTTTTTACCCTTCCTCCCATTTTTTCCAACAGACATTCCAAGCTTTTTCAAATATTTCAAATATTTCAAAAGGGTTAAAAGATTCCACAAACATATCAAGAAAATATTAAAATGATTCCAATAGATTTTAGTATATTTCATGAAATTTCAAGATATCGCAAAGATACTTCGATACTTCGAAATAATACATAAAGATTCTAAAGATTTCACAAAGATCTTTATTTTTCTACATATTTCAAGAGAATCTGCAAATATTTTGAAGATGTTGAGGATCCGAAAAATTTCGGAGATTTCACAAATATTCCTAAATATTTTCAATGATTCCAAAGATTTCCCAATATCCCACAAAGATTTCAAGAAAATTCACAAATATTCAAAAGATTCCACAAATATTTCCAAGATTTGAAAGATCTCAAAATGTTCTGAAATATTTCAAACATCTTGGCAAGGTTGAAAGATATCGCGAAGATTTAAAGATTCCGGGAAGATTTCACAAAATTTTCAGAGATTTGAAAAGTTTACAAAGGTTTCACGGGTTTCGCAAAAAATTCAAGATTTGAAGGGTCTGAAGAACTTCCTAAAGGTTCCAAAGATTTTGAATCGAAATAATTGAATCCAATAATCAAAATATTACAGAAAATTTCAAGAGAGTTAACAAATATTCGAATATTTTCATTTTCTTGACAAGATTGAAAGATACCGCGAAGATTTCAAGATGTGGGTTGTACAAATATGTCAAAGATTTGAAAATGTTCCACTAAGATTTGAAGAGAACGAGATTAAAGATTTTGAAGATCTTAAAAATGTCCGAAAGGTTCCACATATAAACATATCCACGAAGATTCCAGAAACGTATTTAAAATTTTCAAGAAGTTTCCAGGATATTTCATGAGAATTCACAAATGCTTGAAAGATTTCACATGTTTTTCTAGGATTTCACAATAATTTCTATGATCTTGAAATATTACAAAGAAATTCAAACATTTGACCAAGATTTAAAGATATCTGAAATATTTGAAGATTCCACAAAGATTAATAACACCTTATAAAGATTTCAATTTTTTTTTTCTAAATTTTCGAAGATCTTGAAAGGTTCCATAAGGTCCAAAAGGTTTAAACGATTCTTAAAGGTTTCAAAGATTTCACAAATATTCTCAAGATTTTATGAAAATTTGAAAGATCTCAAAATATTTCGAAAATTTCGCCAAGGTTTGAATTGAAGACATCCCAAAGATTGAAACATTCTAGAAAATTTTTTAAGATTTCACGAATATTTGGAAGATGCTTGAAGGTTTAGGGAATGTTAAAGATCTGAAAATATTTTAAAATTTCCACCAACCAACACCTAATGATATATCAATAATCTAAAGATTCCACCAAGATACTGGAGATTTTCAAAGATTTTGAAATATTCCACATGGATTCCAAGAGGATTAAGAAAAATTTCAGAAGAGTATATTTCCGAAGAATTCGAAAATATTCCCGAGATTAATCAAAAATTTTAAAGATTTCGCCAAGTTCTGAAGAAATCAGAAAAATTCAGAGATTCCAGAAAGATACTTCTCAGATTTCGAAACCTATCACAAATATTCCGAATATTTCAAAAAATTTAACAAAGATTTCATGAAGGCTTGTACAATAGATTCTAGATTCAATTGAGAAACTAGAAAAGAAAAATGAACCAATTCTACAGTTGGAAATAAACATCTCGTACCCTCAAAACTTGACTTTTTGAATTTGGAATATTCAAGAAATGCCTTTCTCCATAAAAAATCAAGAAAATGCCTATTTTTGCATCTTAGTAAACTAGAAAAATTTATATTCTCCTAATTTTTTCCTGTTTGCGTAAATCATTTTCTACATCCCAATTTCTATTTTTGATATTGTGATCTTTTTTTTTCAGCTGGCATAAAAAAATTCCTAAACATTTAAGAGTTTCTAACTAATAATAATGCATTAGAAAAAAGAAGTTACAATCTTGAGGAAAACAAAACAGATAAATGAGGTTTCTCGAATAGTCATTTATGTATTTTTTCAAATTACTTCCTTCTAACTCACTTAGGAAGGAAATTTGAACAAATCAAGATTATATAATACAAAGGATGCACTCCAAAAAAATTGACAAGAATAAGAAATCAAAATCTATCTACTGATAAAAATACATTATTCATTCTTTATTTTCAGCATTTTTCAGTTCTCTTCCTGAAAATTTTGAACGCAGTTTTATCAGTAGAAAGTACTGAGGTGAACAGATTTTCCAAAGCTTGCTCAAAAAATCTGACACAAGAATATAATACGTTGGAAAGTTGCTAAGAAAAGGTGCTAGTGCTTTTCAGAGGCCAGTTTCGTGAAATTTGATACTCATGAGATATAAACAGTTTTAATTCATAAATTAAATTTTCTTTTATTCCTCTCTTTACCTGAAATTGAACAACTGAACGGCTGTAAGCCATGTAACGAACTACATCTCAGGTTTCCTCATTTTGAACATTTTTCATTGTTGAATCCAATTTTGAATTCCAATTTATATTTTGTTTTCGTCCAATTCCGTGGAGGTGCAAAATCTTTTTTCAGATACGACTGGCCTCTGATTAAACTATATGTAGCGCTATTATAAAAAACATGAGCGTACCTTTCTCTCCAGTTTAAATAGAAGGGAAAAACCAACTATGAAAATGATTGAAGTTGATTTCGTCATTGTATACCTAAAAATGAATAATATAAAATAATACATGAGGACAATACAATCAGGTTTTCGAAGTTATGAAAGTAATGAAAGTAGAAAATACTTACAAAGCTAGGCTAATATATTTCATAGATTTATTGGAAAGACCAACATCTACTCCAGTTGCAATTCCTGGAGTGGCAAGAGCCCACATTACACTTTTACATGATAATCGAATGGGCTGATGTGCTTTGAAACACGTCCTTCCATAATTAATTAGGGAACAGATCATATATTTTAATAAGGAATGACAGACTACAGCCGCAAGAGGAAATCTGAAACACTATAAAATGATTCATTAGTTCGATTCCTCTTATTTATATAAAATGCGAAAATACATCCGAAAGCCTTTTCTTATGCAAACTTTCTAGTATTTTCGTGCTTCAAACATTTTTTTAGCTAGCTTTAAAAACTCTGTTCAAGACTTCAGAACTATCTACTGAGATGAATATTCTAAAAAATTAAAAACTGAAAAACAAACGAACAACAAAATTGAAAGACGTTTTGAAAAACACAAAACTTACGATTCGAGAAACCTACTTTTCCTGTTATTTTTTTTTCCTTGACCTATAACAAATGTTGAAACTTCTTGAATAATCAGGACATTTTTATATCCTTGCTAAACATTACATTGTAATAAAAAACGAAACAGGGAAAATTGTTTTCCGGGGAAGTAACATAATAATGAGAATCAAAATATTTTTGGTTGAGAAGTGTACAATTATAATATTAGTTGGGAATTCATATTTTTTCATTAAGCACCTTATTGAAAATAACCTTTGTTGAAAATGTATATTTTCATGTTTCAAGTTTAACTACATTTGTCCAATATTCAATTTTTTTATCTCCATCTCTAGTTGGAAATTTAACTATTCTTTAGATACTTCTTTTTTTGTTAGAAAAGGATTTTTTTATCTAAAAATTTGATTTTTCAATTTTAATTTGAAAATTCATACTTTCCAGTAGATTATTCAATAATTGTGTCGAAAAGTTAACCTTTCTGGTTGAAAATTCGTCTTTTTGGGTTGAAAAAACAATGATTGGGTCACAATTTATCATTTTTCTCGACTAGAAATTTTTTCTTGGGTGAAAATTTGTCTCATTGGTTAGAAGATTCAACTCTTTGGTAGAAAATTAAATTATTTTGTTGAGGATTATTATTTTTTGGTGAGATGATATAGTACATAAATCAATTTCATTTTGAAAAATTCATTTCCTTGAAACATCTCATTTTCCCTGATTTATATCTTCAAAATTTAATGCTCAATTATAAATCATAAAAATGAAGTATTTCTCAAACTATCTCAAAAAAAGGATTCAGAATCACATCATTTTTAAATACAAGCATTTCAAGTTAACGAATCTTCAATTTGAAATGTTGGAAATCCAACAATTTTCAAACGTAAAGTATTCCCAAAAAGTATTCGAAATAACGTAATTGTAACTGAAAAAATAGCAAATCATAACGAAACTTCAATTGTAAAGGTTTAGAATTGAATATTTTCTAATTCAAAATAATATTACATTGTTTTGATATGTGAATTTTCGAATTGATGAATCTTCAATAGCAAATAAGTCTGCTTTGGTTTAATATTCAGAGAATATGACCCAAAAACTCAAATTCTTTGATTATAAAATTGAAGAGATTGCACTTGAAAATGGTAAAAATCTAAAAATTTTGAATTAACTATGGACTCACGAAGTTTTGAATAATTTTGAATTGGGTACTTTCAATATTCAATAATTTCGGATTATAATTTGAAAAAATGACAATTTCAAATTGGAAGGATTTTAAGGAGAATAATTCTGAATTGGCATACGTTCACAATTGGATGATTTTACATTAAATTAAGATAATGGGACAACAATTAATTGAAGCGTTTTCACATGTTATCATTCCTTGTAGATAAAGTTAAGAATTAAATAATTAAAAATTTCCAAATCAAAATATGACAATAGGCATTCAAAGACTTTCAATTTGAAATTGAATAAGTTCGAATTAATATCCGTCAAAGATACAAATTTATAAAGGGACCTTTGAATTATAACATTTTGAATAAATCTTTAGTTCAAAACGTTCAAGATTGTATACTTTTACATTTTTTGTTTGAAAATGCATATTTAAAATTTCGAATTGGATAATTTTAAATTAAAGTCTTTGGAAATTAAATAATTTCATATAAAAATATTGAAGTTTGATATTCTTGGATTCAAATTTTCAAAATAATACAACTTCGAATGAAAAGTAATCATTTTCAAATGAAAACATTACAAACTAAAGATTTTTGAAACAAAAACTTCAACAGTTTGAATAATTTAAAATTAATTTAAATTCTTCAAAATTAAACACTTGTCAATTAAACACTAGAAATACGACTATTCCACATTGAAAGTAATTGTAATTATATCATTTTTGAATAAGCATTCGAATTCTTAAAAACGGGGATTCAAGAAGTTTGAATGAGAAAATTTCAAAATTGAACATTTTTACATTGACGTTAGATTTATAAATTTTGACATTTCAAATTCAATACGTTAGAAATTCTAAAATTCCAGATTCAATGTTTGAAAAATGTACATTTTCTTCCCTTTAAATGAGTGCTCAAGAATTGAAAGCTTAATTCTCTTAAAAACGGAAAATTTATGAACTAATTGTAAATAAAATCATGTTCGGTTGACAAAATTCTTCTGCGTCTATTCGAAAAATCTTCAAAATTGATTAGTTCTACATATTATTATGACTCAAAAACATTGGAATAAAAATAAGCCTTTAATTTTGTCGACTCCTGATATTATTTAAATAAAGAATAACTAAATTGTTAAGATATACTACAACTACAGTTACGGTTTGTTCATTTCAAGCATAAGTCGAATCTTCAACCTCCTTGGATTTTCATTAAAAAAATTCAGAATGATTTGGAATATTTTTATAGTCCAAAAAATAATGAAACCAATGCTTGGTTAAACAGCTTAATTTAATTGACAAGCATCAGAATTTTATAGTTTTAAATTAAAATTAGCACAATATTGTAGAATTCCAAGATTTGGAAATAAAAGCCTCAATAATAATTAAGTTTGATGAGGTTAATCTATGTCAAACGCCAAGAGATGTGCAATTTTCTTGAAGGTCAAATATGTTCCAATTCAAACGTCCAAAACGGTAGATTTCAAAAATTCAAATTTATAAGGTTCACTTAGATCTTTACTTAATTGTTTTGAGTAGTTTTTCCATTTTCTAAGCCTCTTTCCAAATAAATCCTTGAAACGATAATAAATTGCTGCTCTTCAAATAAACCATGCAAAAACTTATCAATAGGGATTGAATTATTCAAAATTTAATAACGTTCCAATTGAAGATTCCAAACTCAATGCCTCTCAAAAGTTACTTCTTTTGATATAGTGATTAGAATGTAAAATTCAGAATTGCATAATATTGCTATAATGAATAAATTTCAATTTCGAATCGTCGGAATTCAATAATTTCCAATTTTGAATCTTCGAAAATAAACTTTTCCAAAACAAGCGAATAAAATGTATATTACATGGTTTTGAAATGTGAACATTCAGAATTAATGAATCTTTGACTGTAAATTCTTCTTTTTTGGATGAAAATTTGTCTCTTTGGTTAGAAGATTCATCTCTTTGTTCGGAAAAAAATTTATTTTGTTGAATATTCTGCATACTTAAGAGATAAATCGTTAGAAAATATTCTAAACTGGCATCATTCAGAAGGATGTTTCAGAACGCTCTATTTTTTAATGTTTCAAATTTCTGTTAATGAATCATAACTTCAAAAAGAAAAGTGAAGATTGGGTCAAGATTTTCGGTTATAGGGTTTGAGGAGCTTCTCCAAATTTGAGGAGAAAAATAGGGAGAAGAGGAGTAGAAAGGGGAGGGACTATGATCCCTAAATACTGTCTAAGAATAAAAATACTAACGTAAGTATTGAAGAGCCATTTTTGGTAGAACGTAAGCCCGACTGATAGGACAAAATAAGGGAATATTATCGAAGCTAGTAAAAAAAAATTTTGCCAAATGAGCAACTGTCTTTTCGACGAAGTCTGATAATCTTCAGAGTTCTCTGCTTCCTCCCTTGCAATTTCATATTTAACCTTGGATCTTGGCATAATTGATTTATATGAACGTCTTTCTGTAATGAGAGTTACAAATAAGTATTAATTAATAATAATAACCTTTTTTTCAAATTTAACCACAAATGATAGACCAAAAATTGTGAAGAAGAGAAAAATCGAAACATATGTTTAAGTGAATTTCGTTTCAATAAAAAAAATGGAATCAAACTTTCAATGTCACTATTCCTAAAAACAGAGTATTACATGATAAAAAACCTTATCTTTACTATATTGTAAAATAAGAGGCAAAGTAAACTAATTTTCTATAAATGGTTTTTATCTTTTGCGATTATGTACGAATTTTTTTATCATAAAAACATTGGAGTACCTACCGATTGAAATTTGCTGATTCATCAGGAATCATTGAAAAAGATTCAAACTTAAAATGCAACAAGTATGAAAACTTATGCATTCAAGGGAAACGTAGTATTAGGAAGATAATATAAATTCTAAACGTGCCACCTGTTTGACTGAACGAGTGGCATCGTGTCTGTTTGTGCCTTGACTCGTCATGAGTCTTGACTGGTTAATTATTCACGTGAGAATCTGGAAGAATAATTAAAAGAGTTCTTTTATATTCCAATTTTAGAGTAATATCTATAGTATTGATTACAAGCTAAGAATGTAATTATGTACAAGGAGGAACCCCATACAATGAATTGAACGTAAACATAACCTCAAAAATATTGAAACTTCTTTCAATAAAATTGCTGTACCTTATTGCGAATGCGAAACGTGTATTTACTTACGTGAACGGGCGATCCGGCATCAAGCTTGCAAAAGTCTACCACACATGATAATTATATTTTACGATGTAGGAGTTTTTACATGTAGGTGGGTATTATCCTGTTATCAACACAACGCGGAAAAATATATTGCTCCATAAGCAAAACGCGCAGTACTGTATACCGTAGGGAAAATTCTAAGGTGACAAAAATCAGGGCCCTGAACATTTATTTTCATAAATTTATAACAACTGATTTTCTAATATCAACTTCTAAGCAACTTCCAGGACCCGAAAATTTCGAAAATTGCACTTTAGAGAAGATAATGACACATTTCGGAATATGTATTTACTCAGATCATGAATTATGGAATTCTTCTTTCGACGAATCGACACTCTTCTTTCATAGTTCAATATCTCTTTTTTTAAATGATTTGAAAATCAAAAAAGTCTATGGCAGAACTTCTAATTTTATGCATTGAAAATTGAATAATTCTAAACATTCAGAATCACATCATATCCAACGATAAACATTCCAAATTAACAAATATTGTACTCTGCATGTTGGAAACATAAGGATTTCAAATGCCAATCTATGTTTCATTGAATAAATTCTGATTATCCACCTTCAGAATTAAACAATTTTCAAAAGTGAAATATTCCGAAGTATCATTCAAAATAAGATCATTTGCAAAATGAAAAGCTGCAAATTATAACGCATCTTCTGATCCTAATGTTAAAAATTAAATAATTTTTTATTCAAAATATCTTTTATTGAATGACTTTCAATAAACTCGAATTGAGAAATATTCAATTGTAAATTGTGGAAATTGAAGAATTTTCTATGTGAAATCTATGGAAATGAATGGATTACAATTGTGAATCATGCAAATGGAATATTTTTCAATTTCAAATCTTCAGAAATCTTGAAAATCTTATAATTTTTATTGCAAATTCATAAAATTGAATAAATTTAAATTTTAGATCTTTAAAATTGAACTTAAAAAAAAATCATTCAGAATCACATCATTCCCAACTATAAACATTCCAATTAACGAATCATTAATTTTAGATGTAAAAATTAGATGTGTAATGTAATTTTCAAGAATTTCAGATTGCGAATTTAGGTTAAATTTAATTTATTCCAATTTTTAACCCTTCAAATTTAAAAATTTTCAAATCAAATAATTCAAATTATAATTATAATTAATCAAATCTTCAATTACAAATGTTCAGAATTAAATCATTAGGAATGAAAAATCTCTTATGTTAAATGATTTGCCATTTAAAATGTTAAAAAATGTACTATTCTAAATAAAGAAAATGAAATTGTTCCAAAATTCAAACATTCCGAATGAAGGAACCTTCAATTCTGAATTGTATATTTTGACAATTTTTTATTTTTGATGTAAAAAATCAAATAAAGTACAATTGTAAATCATGAGAATGAAATAATTTACAATTTAGAATATTCAAAAATCTCTAAAATGAAATAATTTTCACTTGGGAATTAATACGACTGAATAAGTTACAATGTTGAATGTTTAAAATCGCACTATAAAAGAAACATTAGGAATCACAGAATTTCTAACTATGAGCATTCCAAATTGAAGAATCCCCAATTATTGTAAATGAGTGAAATTCGAACATTTTTATTTTCGAATACATACCCGTAATAAACTAAATAAAATACAATTTTACATTATTAAAATAGAAAAGTTGAAAATTAAGTGAACTATTCCAAGAAAGCATTAAAAACTACACAATTTAAAAAAACGTTACGAATCAATACGGATCTTACATTGTAAATCTTCAAGATATAATCATTTTTTATTTGAAATCTCTTACATTCAAAAAATTTCAATTTTGAATCATAATCCAGGAATACCCAAATTAAAATCTTTTTGAATGAACTATACCAAAGAAAGCTAATAATATTGCATTGTTCCAAAGTTTAAACATTACGAATAGATAAATCTTTAATCGTAAATTGTGAAAATTGAAGAATTCAAAATATCAAATCTATAAAATTAAATGAATTCCAATTCCTAATCTTAAAAACTGTATCATTTCCTATTCGACTTATCAAATATTGAAGAGTATTCAATTAAGAATATCCGAAATTGAAGAATTTTCATTATAAATCTCCAAAATTGAACTATATATTCCAAGAAAAAAATTTCCAAATCACTCCATTTTAGACTGCAAACATTTCAAGTTAATGAATCTTAAATTAAAAATGATAGAAATTGAATAAATACAAATTGCAGTAACATGGAATTGAAAGAATTTCAATTTTTAGTGTCAACATTGGATAATCCTCAACTTTAGGTCCTAAAACTGGAATTTTTTACAAGAAAGATCCAAAATTGCATAATTTCTCTGGTAGGTACACTTTAATTACTGGAGGGTTTTCAATGACGCATATAAAAATTTGAAGAATTTCCCTTTGAATAGCTTCAACATTGAACTACATATTCATAATGAACTGAATATTAATTAAAAATTAAAGCAATAATTTAAAATTAAACAATTAAGATAAAGAAGTCTAAGTTACATACCTTTAAAATATAAATTGAGAAATTGAATAATTTGAAATTCTATGTTACTCAGTTCAAAGAATTTTAATGTAGACCTTCAAATTTTCAATCTTCATAATTAGGATTTTTAATTTTGTAAATATAAAATTAGAAATTACGTAAGTTTGGGAATTGAAAATTTCGTGATTTTGATGATATAAATGTCAAATTTCTCAAATTCGGAAGATTTAGAATTTGAAACTCTTGACTTTTTATCTTGAAAATCAGCAAAGTTGAAGACTTTTTATTTATATATAATTAAAATGCAAAAATTACAATTATAAATCTTAAAATCAAACCATGAAGGAGAAGAAATTCAGAATGAAATAATTTCAAACAATAAAGATTTAACATCAATTTATATAAACTTGCACGTCTTTAAGATTTCTACCCTTTTAGAGTAGATTTTGAAATTCTCATGATTTGAAACCATTCACGTTAGCAAATTACATGAGCAGTCGATTGGAATTGAAACTGTCTCAAAGCCGATGTAACTGCTTCAATATTCATTTTATAAAAGATTATTCATTATATTTCATATTACTTTAAATAAAGCAAAATTTATTTTGATAATTAGGCAACTGAAATAAGAAACATGTTATAAGCACGCTATTTTTACTAGTTCAACTATATTTACCAACAGGTATCAAAAGATTGAAGCACCAATTAATTTGTTTCCCTGTATAATTATTGTACGTTCATAATTCAAAAGATTATACAAAACGATAATTTCGGTTCTCTTGATATCGGAACTAGAAGAAAAAACTTCTTTTTACATAGTGTGGAATAGCTTGAAAGATTGATTCGAGAACAATATTATTATGAAGAAGTAAATTTCTTATGAAGTAAATGCTAGATACACGCTTTTTTATTTATAATAATCTTCTTCTTTTCGTAACAATCAAACTCAAAACTTTTTCCTAAAACAAGTTTATTCTATAAACACTTCATTGAAGAAAAACACTGTGATGTCTAAATATCATTTCATCCATACTTGGCACTCACGGAACTTGAAAAGCGATTAATATCTGATTTCATAGTTCAAGTTAACATTTAATGATATATTATCCATTGTTCAATTTATCTCTGAAGGATACGTACTCGATCATGCGCGACAAAAAAATTTCGAGAGGCAGTAAAACGCTAAAGAAAAAAAAGCGGAAGTTGTGGTGACACGCATTCATCGCCCCATTTATTGTTCAAAAAGAGCTATTTATGCAAACAATACCAACAAATAGTTTTTCCTTGAGAACATAAGTCCTCACATGGATTACTCAACTCACTGCGGAAAAAAATTTGGTTTCTCAAGATGTTATCCTTATCAGAAACTATACTTCTAATCACTTATGTCTAAAAATAATTACTTGCAGTTTGAATTATCTCGTAAGACGGAGGATGACTACGTGTCAGTTTATGAAGTTGCTGTTACATGAAAAACTATATTTGAATATAAATATCCGAAGAGAACTCTGATCAATCAATTATAAACGCTTCCATATATTTAGGAAATCTTTGTGAATACGAATATACAAAAAAAGATGGATTTTGCTCTTCAAATATCCCATCTTGCCTTCAAATTTTTAGTCGCTTAACACTCATTCAAAATCGAAAATCTTCCATGTTACAGAGAACCAAGGATATTAAATATTATTTTTATTATCACCACTAGTATTAATGTTTCTAACTATAAAAATTGTATATTACAAATTACAATTATTCTGTTCTTTGAAGAACTCGTTAAATTCTCCACGAATCAAAATGGTATTCTTCAACTCACATTTTGATGGGAATTTAGCGAGTCTTTTCTTCAAACTCTTGAATGGAAAAGGACTGGTTTAAGCGTCATTTTCGGTGCGACTTAGGATTAATTTGTGTTATCGGTAAAATTGTTAAATGATTTTTTACAAATCAATTAACGCATCGTTCATGTGTTATCTTCTATCTGTACGACTGCCATTTCTGTAACCACCGCGTCCACGGGTGCTGCCCTTTGCAGTTGTCGAAGATTTTGTGCCCGACTCACCGCCAAATCGAGTCGAACCACTAGGAAGTCCTGTCGCGACACTGCCATTTCCACTTTTACTGGATGCTGAACCACCCGATGTTCCACTGGCAGGCGTAGACGCATTGCTCTGGATCGTCTGCAATGAAAAATGGTGAATTTAATATTCTAAGTATTATTTTCAATTTTTTTAAATCATAATATCATACACAAAACAGCCTTGGATTCATTTTTTGGAAGGCAGTCAAATTTTCAACAAAAGAGTGCATTAGTTGAATTTCTATGTCAAAAAAAACGAATTTTATACGAAACTGTTGAACTTTTGACCTGAAGAATAACTTTGAAATATAGTTGAATTATAATTCAATTTTTATGCCGAAGAAATAAATTTTATAGAAAGCATTTGAATTTTCAACGAAAAAGTTCATTTTTAACTAAGAAAGATAAATTTACTACAATAAAAGATCCATTCAAACAAAACAGCTGAATTTTCGACTTTAACAAAAAAATTTGAATTTTCAACAAAATTATTCAACTTCCAACCAAGTATTCGAAATTTTAACCAAACTATCTGTGCCCTGTGGCATCACATTTGCCCGTCGTTGGTGCAAAAATGACAATAATTCCGCGATCGTTACAAAGTCGAAAACCTTCCAGATGACATGTAAGAATGTACGCGAGTTATACGTTATTACACTTCCAATAAAAAAGGCGAATTTTTTATCCAAAAGATAAATTTTAAACAAAAGGAAAAGAACAAAATTGTTGGATTTTGAAGCGAAAAATATGAATTATGTATAAAACATTCAAATTTTTAACCCAAACAGGATTTTTTCAAAAATAACGGTTGGTTTATATCAAAAGCGTAGAATTCTCGAATAAACAGTATATTTATCAACTAAATAGTATTGTTTCCACTGAACTGCTTAATTTTCAACAGAAAAATTGAAGTTTTTACAAAGAAATGCAAATTTGGAACAAGTAGCTTTTTAAACAGAACAAAAAAATGGGTTTTTAACAGATCACATAAATTGTCAATCAATCATATGAAATTTCATTAAAAAAAGATCAATTCTCAATCAGGGAAATCAGTCTTCAACCAAGAAGGTGAATGTTCGACAAAAAATTAAATTCTCAGAGGTTAACATCAAACAAAATAGTAATCGAATTTTTAATGGAGGAGGTTCATTTTCTACCAAAAAAAAAAAAAAAAAAAAAAAAAAAAATAATAACAAACAAAATAAATGAATTATTAATTTACAAAAATAAAGAGGAAGAAATATAAAATTAATAAATAAAAATAACTTATTTCGAATAAACAATTAACTATCTTTTATTAAAGAAAACTTACATTTTCCTTGAAATCGTGTTTCATTCAACAATCAGGCTACTTTTGTCGACTTTAGAAAATCATTCTATAAATATTATTCAATTTTTAATTTATGTGTATTTTTGACAGCAAACTTACCAAAGGCGTTCTTCCACTATTTCCCGAGACATTGTTGGCATTTCCATTATTAGTGATGCTGCTATTGGCAATGCTTCCTGGTGGTCCAGACCCTCCTTGGTTAAGCATTTGTTGTGCGAGGGCAGGATTAGGTTCGCTCATATTCAGTTGTTCATTGATAACCATACAGAACTCGCCAATTTTTTGAATATCTCCATTTTTCCCAGAGTATAAAGTCAAGCACTGCCTCCAAATAGAAGCGTATCCCTTCGTCAGTCTCACGATATCACCAGGTACTAACAACGTTCCTGGCTCGTCCCAGATGGAAACATTCATACAAGCTGTGGCATCAGCAACTTTGAAAGTTCGAACTTCGCGGTTATCTTTAGTGATTGTAGCATGGCCAACCTCGAGGACGATAAAAACCACATTGATATTCTTTTGCCCTGGGCGAATGTCCTTTATTACAACGTGTTCCATTGTTTTTCTTGTCCAAATCAAACAAACTGCACTTTCCCTTTTTTCACTCTAAAGAAGTCATTCAAAAAAAGGAATTTCGACACTAGGCCACTCGCGCCTTTGTTCCGATCCTTGATTATTTGACCGTTTTTCGCCTCTTACTTTCGCTGCTTTGCAGCCAATATGCTTGAATCTACCTTTGAGAAAGGTTTCGTTATTCCACTAACGTTTTACAAGTAATCTCAGATTTGTGTTCTGTTAAAACAGCCCTTATGACAATAATAAGAATGACGTTTTGCTGGCAGCTGATCACAGCTGATAGGATGAATAGCAGCCATGTTTATCTTGTCACCATGAAATCCTCACTCCCCTGAATTTTTAATTAAATATACGTCATAAGTCACGTGATCCTTTTTTTAGGTTAAGTTGGTCGAGTTTATAAAAATATAGTATTTACATTTATAAAAGTTTGCATATAATTTACTATTTTGTATCTTGTAGATTAGTTGTCTTGACAATTATTTAGCCAAAATAATTAAGGAATGTTAAGATAAATTTGTTGAAAATTTTAAATCCTCAATATTGGTGACTAATCACAGCTCAAACACGTAGTCGTCGCAGTGTCATCGTTTGTGGTCGTCGCCTGATCGCCGAACTTCAAAATCATACGGTACAGGTCGTCGAAGTGTCCGTTTATTTCTTAAATTTCCTTTATTTACAATTATTACAGTGCGGAAGCTGCTAGTTAATAATTTGAAGGAACCTTCATGTCAATCATTCACATGGATTAGTTCAAAATTAGTGCAGCAGCTTCTTCCATAAACGACCCATCTTTTTACGAGAGATCTTTCTATTTTGAAGGTTATAAAAGTTATTAGCGTCGATCAGGTTAGTTTGGAATCTTGTATTTCATTTTTATACGGGTAATTGATAACAATTCTCGAGGCGAACTAATTAATAAGATAAACTGTTATAAATAATGCTCATCTTTTTCCATAAAGGAACATTTAGAATGTTAAATTTAATTCATAACTAAATTCATTCTGATCTTTGGTGGAATAGTTCTGTCAAACTTGGCCAAACCTAATTTTGTTAAAAGAAGGTTTGATGCCATTATTGAGAAAATATTTATGAAAACATTGGTCTTAATTCCAGATAATTTTTTTATATTCAATATGGATTTGATTGATTCCCCCGCAATGGACAAAATGCAGTGGGTAACTCCAAATAAAAATGAAATGATTTTCGATAACGCTTCGCTGAAGAGTCCTATTTTATTCACGACTCCTGTTAAACAAATTGGAATGAAGCTGAGGAAATCGGCCTACCAAAATAACTCAGGATGTTTTGCAGTTTTACCTAGCCATATTACTCCACCTTCAGGATTAACGAAATTCGTAGCCAGAAATCCTTTTGAATCTGATTTGACGAACAGGCTGCATTTATCTGTAATCAGCCCTACTGTATTCACAAAGGTACGTTTGAGTTTATTTGAAAAATAATTATTTCAGTGACAGGGATTTTTTTCAAGATTTTACTAAAATGCATTTTGAAAATGTTTGGATAGGTTTCAGGGTTCACAGTTTTCCCCTGCATTGTCCACTTATTTCTTCAAATTTCCCCTTTTCCTCTATTCTCTTCAAGCTTTCCCTTCTTCCCTTTTCGAATCCAATCTAGAATGAATTGGAGTTATAAGTTATCTCGAAAATATCGAACACATTTGTTTTTGCAAACCTGCTTGATTTTGCAATTACTTAAAATTCCTCTATTTATTACCTTTGAAATTTGAAAATGAAATCCGCTGCAAACCTTTAATGTTCTTACAACAGTAAATCTGATTTGTTATCGTTATTGTGGAAAAATATTTCATTGTTCTTGCAAATTCAGATCTTAAATTATCTAGTTCGATAAGAGAATAAATCTCAATGTCATAAAATAAAAAAATTATTCACTGCCCTTAATTATTTTATGTTGAGAGGTTGATCATTTCAATTTTGAGTGCGCGTTAGATGGTAAAATTTCGAAGATCTCTGAAGGTATGAAAAAATTTTAAAATATTTT
>WSXT02202713.1:0-18543 GCA_011762715.2 Neuroterus valhalla | reverse complement strand
AATTAATATAAAACGACCATAATCCTGAAATCGATTTTTTTGCTCTTAGGTCCCTTTCTTCGAAGCGCGTCACATATATGATTGATAAAATTACCATATCACTCCATGTATACCCTTTTCGAGTTTTTACATATCTATATTTCCTCCTTCCACAGGAGATCGTCGGACATTGAATGCTCTAACTCAAATCCCTTCCCGGAATCCCCAATAACCCCAACTCTCATAATAAGCCACCAAGGAATTCCTGATGTACTCAATCCTGTGGGATTTTTAATCTCTGAAATCCCTGCCGTCTGCGGCCAGATCTTTCATTTAAAACGCTGGAATTTGCCTGAAAATTTGATCAGAGGAGAGGAAAACTGCGAAAAACCAAAACTCCGGAGTGCAGTTGATTATTCACAGGCGAGTTTAGATGTAGACATCCGATAGCATCGAATGCCCTCACCAATCCTCGGCGTCAGATCTCCCGCTCGACTGCAGTAAACGTAGTGAAAACAAGACTAATTGTGAGCGAGGATCCCGAATAGTCACCCACCCGAGCGCTGAACGCGCGTGTTCGCGAGTTCAGCGCTTCTGCCATTGGTTGCCCTGAAGATAACTATAAATTACCGAAAATTTTCATAAATTTCCGGAAATTTATGGAAATTTTGCACATATAATTTTGGGTAATTCATGGAAAGTTACCATATTTTCCTTCTGAACTTCTCTGCTATCGTGCTTCCTTCTTTCGAAATCGAATATGGGCTAAATCCTGACTGTAGCTCGAGCAATGTCTGAAATCATCCATTCGTTATTAAAAATATCGTATGCGCCAAAGAGCAGAGGGACTATTTCTCTTCCTGGATGCTTAATATACTATTTGACGTCAAAATTTCATTGCTCTCAACTTAAAAAGACCAAATTTTGAAATAATAATAGAAACTTCTTTTAGGCTATGTACCGCACAGGCAAATAACGAGAACCTCTAAATGATTACTGGAACATCATTCCTAGAACCCGTGTGGAAAAGTAAAGTTGGCCCTCTCAAGGGCCTACGTAATTCGCCCCCTTAGAAGGTTGCCCCGGGAGGGCCAATAAAGTGGCCCTCTGTAGTGCCCAGCTAACCCCGCTGTAGGGCCTGTATAAGCCCTAGTTTTGAAAATTAGTTTTGAGGATTTTGAAATGAGAGTTTAATTTCGAGCTATAAGCGCAGTAGATGCTACTCTTCAGTGATTAGTAAAATCGCGCTTGAAATCATACAAAAAAAATCTGCCCGCTGCGTGGGCACATTCTCATCGCGCGCTTCGCGCTCGGCTCGCTTCGCTTGCAAGTTTGGGCGCGCCTTAGGCGCGCGACTTTCGGATCTCGCGCTTCGCGCTTGATGGGAAACTCACCTCGCGCTCCGCGCTCAGTCATGAATTTACCTCGCGCTACGCGTTCGGCCTTTGTACCTCCCTACAGTTGTATAAGAAGCTTGTGAAACTCAAAAGCGAAATGTCGACTACTTGAATTTCATGAGTGTGAATTCTCTTATGGTAAAGCTTCTCCGGCTTTAACGAATACATCCTCATCGCGCGTCTCGTGCTGCGCACTCGATCAAAGTTTGGCTAAAACGGTGGAGAAGTTTCGTTGCCTAATTTTTTTCACATGCTGTCTAGTTTTTCTAGAAATTCGATGAACAACTTTTCTCTATCAATCTCCTGTATTGGCCTCAGTAATTTTTTGAAAAATTTTATTATTTCAGTTTTATAGTTATCTTTCCTGATTGAAATGAAAAATACATATCCTGTTGAAGAAGTTGATAACATATTAAAGATATTTTTCTGGTAAAGAACTTGCCTCTATTTGATTTCTTCCTAAGCTCGTGTCAATTGTCAAAAATTTATTTTTTTCCATTTTTTATATGCTTTTTTATAAATGAAGCAAAAACCACTTGTCCCATCAAAAAGTTATTTATACCAAATTTGTAGATCTTTTCTCGATGCACAATTTTATTTCATTTACATTTTCCCGTACCTTAAATAGTTTGACAAAAAAAAATGAATCTTACTATTTTTCACTATTTTTGTGCAACCAAAATTTGAATTCTCGATTTTTTGAGAAAACTCGGAAAGTTGTAAAGATCATCCTGGAGGGCTCCCAAAAATTATGTTTTTTTCTGCAAACCTTATTTTATATCTTGCGTTGTTTGCGTAAAAGTTTTTATTTTCGTTTACATTTTCGAATTTTGAAAATGTCACAACTCTGACAATCTTGTTTTTATAAAAAAAAATAATGAGGATAAATTGTTCTACTTTTTACCTACTACAAGGAACCGTACTAACAATTCTTAAGTCTTGGAGGAAAAAAAAAAATTCCAAAATGCTCCTCCTCTCTCATTTCTGATCCAAAATAGCTGGCTAACGAACTCGACTTGTATTTTCGGTCCCTCAAAATGTATGCTAAAGCACGATCGAATATGATCATTCTTTCAAAAGTTATCGAGTTCACAGGTTATTTTTAATTTTTTTTTTGTGCGATCAAAAATGGAATTTTTGATTTTTTGAGAAAATTCAAAAAGTCGTTTTCACAATCTTGTAGGGATCCTTAGAAGGAACATTTTTGCTCTTTGACTTTCTTTTGAACCTTGCCTCACTTGGCTGAAAATTACCATTTTCTTTTATATTTTTGAATTTTGGAAATGCCACAACTCTGACAATTTGGTTTTCATCAAGGAAAAATCAGGATTCCAAATCATGAATACTAATGACCATTCAATAATTTGTACAATTTTCACTATCCTGAACTTTCAGATACGGAAGCATGTTGTTAATGCTTAACATTAATAGTTATCACATTCTCATTCTGAACGAGGAGTTATTGGTTTTATGTGGAAATCGAATTTTGCGGATGGAATTAAATCTCCACCTTTTGAGCCCCCCTGTGTCAGAAAAAAAGATTTTTACGAATGTGTCTGTCTGTCTGTTGTCTGTAATCTGTAGACTCAATAACTTTCGAAAGAATGATCATATTGGATTTTGCTTCTGCACAATTTTTTAAGGCCGAATAAGAAAGGGGTTATGAACCGAAATTATTCATTTTGAAAAGATCGAGAAATATTTTAATAATAATATCACTATTTTGATTAGAAGCATGATTTTTGTTAAAATCGTGAAGAATGTTACTAAAAATCAAAATTTCAATTTTCAGAAAAACTATAGGGGATATACGAACAAAATGAAGAGTAGAGAAATTGTTAATCTTGAGAAAATCTACAAGTTTCCTGTTGACTATTATTCAATAAGGCGTATATTTTTTGCGAAGCCCGAGATCCGAATGACACGCGCCCTATGCGCGTTCAAACTTCCGAGCCGTGCGCGTAGTACGCCATGAAAATGCCCTCGCACAGCGGGCAGATTTTTTATTTTTGCAGTGCCTCAACTAAATTCTTTTTTCTTGAACAAAGCCTAAGTTCCTAAACCTGACAGGCGTCAATAATACTTATGTTCATATTATTGTTCCGTAAGGCGTGTAGCGATGAAACATTGCGTGTGAATCTTCTAATGAATGTTTTACAAAATCGAATTTACGCGCGTGACGAAAATAAGAAGAACCCCTATTTCTGATGGTGGGGTCAAAACCTTTCTGATGTCTTTGAAGATTATCTTCTCGTTTATAAATAGTGGTGCGTGAAGAAAATATAAGTCAAAGGGATACGATGCCAGAAGCCAAGGGTGGTCTAAGTAAACACTGGATCCAACAAAAGTCGAACTGCACAGTTCCTAATGGGTAAACTACACTTAGAAAATAGAAAGACATCGATCAATAAAAAGAAATAGTGAACCTTACTGTTTGATACGATGAATTCTTCAACCTATTTTAAGATGAAGAAAGACATCGATTTTTTTCAAATCTTTCTACAGAAAATTACCAATTTTTTTATGAAAAGTAAGTAAAATAAGAAGCATAGAGTATAGAGACTATAAAGAGATAGAAGATATTTTTAAGAAATTTTCGAGGATTCTTTGGGAAATGTTGACGAATATAATACATATCTGCATTTAACTGACTTCAAGAAAATTTCATTGTGTTCCAGTAAATTCAAGTTCGATAAGGTTTGTTTTCATTCGAGTGGATTTAAAAGTCTGTTAACAGAATTCAACTGCATGCATATGATTGGTTCAAATCCTTCTAAATTCCATTCAATTTTTACTAGAATTAGGCCATTTTTATCAAAATTCACATTATTTACGATGAGAGTGAATCTTATTGCGTTGCGTTTACATGTAGCACATTTCTTACTTTATTATGGAATTGGAATCCTAAGGGTTCAAGGGAACTCCAGAATTGGTGCTTTTCTATTTATACTGCCATGTAAAGAATTCCCAAAGTTTTTAGGACATTGCGATGACGATCAATAATTCTTATTTTAAAAACAATTTGCTAATGCATTTTCGTCATCTCATATATTTATATTCGGAGAATTCCAGTTTTCTTCTTAGAGTGCGCAAAACAGCGTATTACGATACAGTGTACAGAAAAAAAAGATTTATCCGGTAATATTAGGTACTATTTCCCAAAAAGGAAATATTTATATTCGACAAGCGTATGTAAAAACAACTTTCACGCACATTTTGCATAATGTAATTTTTTTTCATCTCGTGCATTTGAAAAATAAATTATCGTTTCTCTTGTCGAATATTATGCTTATCACATGGAAAGTAATAGAATCGCGAATGACATTGTCAAATTAGGCTTGATATTTGACTCCGCCGGAATAACAAAGTATAAGCATAAAAAATAAATTTAAAAAAAGCATTTGTATGAAAACGCATTTCACGCACACTGTGTCAAACACTTTTTTATTCGAAATCAACAAAATTTCGTGAAAGGTTCCTTCTTCTGTTGAAGAATCATATTTTTTTGGGATGTGAAGCCATCTTTTTGGTGAAAAATCTATCTTCTTGATAAGAAATTCATCTTTTCATTCAAGGATTTAACTATCTTGTTGTTATTTTGTCAGTCGTGAGAGAGTTCAATTATCCATTTTTTCCCTTTTCTATAAAACTAAATTGTTTTGTACATAACTCGACTAGTTCTTATTTGGTCAGTTATGTGGAAATTTCTTACAGATTTTGCAGGAGACTGACGCCCTCCTGAGTGCGCAACTTAACAAATAATAATTATCTTACAATAACAAAGTGTAAACGAGTTACGCATAGCCCGAAAGGGATTTGGCCTAATAGTATATTAATGATAACAATAATAATAATAAATAAAAATTACACTATTCATTTGAAAATTAAAATATTCTGTAAAAGGTTCCTTCTTCTGTTGTATAATCAAATTTTTCCAGGATGAAAATTCATCTCTTTGGTGAGAAGTTCATCTTCTTGATAGGGAATTCATCTTTTCATTCAAGGATTCAACTATTTTGTTGTTAATTCTTTAGTCGTGAGAAAATTCAATTGTCTATTTTTTTCCTTCTCAATAAAACTAAATTATTTTGTATATAACTCGACTAGTTCTTATCTGGTCATCAGTCATGTAGAAATTTCTAACAGATTTTGCAGGAGACTGGCGCCCTCCATAGTGCGCAACTTAACAAATAATAATTATTTCACAATAACGAAGTGTAAACGAGTTACGCTTAGCCAGGAAGGGATTCTGCCTAATGGTATAATAATAATAACAATAATAATCATAAATGAAAATGAAACTATTCATTTGAAAATCAAAATATTTCGTGAAAGGTTCCTTCTTCTGTTGAATAATCATATTTTTTTTGGGATGAAAACTCATCTCTCTGGTGAAAAGGTCATCTTCTTGATAGGGAAATCAACTTTTCATTCAAGGATTTAACTATTTTGTTGTGAATTCGTCAGTCGTATGAAATTTTAATTATCTATTTTTTTTCCTCTTCAAAAAAACTAAATTCTTTTGTGCATTACTTCGACTAGTTCTCATCTGGTCAGTTATGTAGACATTTCTAACAGATTTTGCAGGAGACTGGTGCCCTCCTTAGTGTGCAACTTAACGAATGATAAATATTTTACAATAATCAGGTGTAAACGAGTTATGCTTACCCCGAAAGGGATATGGCTCAATGTTCTAATAATAATAATAATAATAATAATAATAAAAATAATAATAGTCACAACAACGATAGGGATTTTCCAGGCAAAGAGTAAGGTTGCATTGAAACTGACTTTCTTACAGACGTAAATTTGTATTTTATGGATCAACATAAGTATCTGCGTCTGTCATTGGTCATTTGAACCTGCCTGCACTGCGAGACCTGACGGCCTTGTAGCGAACTAACTAGCATGGCTGCCGCTAGGCTTTTCGTAGCATAAGTAACATGCTTCCACATGATTGATTTAACACGATATAATTTAATTGTGGTCCGAATAAATTGGGTAATGGTGAATGAGAAGTTTATGAAGATGATATAAAAGTTGAAAAATGGAATTCTCACAGAACCATAGGAAAAAAAAATTATCAACACTAATTTGAGTTTACACGAAGTGCTAAAGTTTGATACGGGTTCTGTTACAGTGAACAATTCTGTTGGAAAAGGTATTGTTGATAAACGTTTATAATGAATGTAAAGACTCAAGGTCGAAGATACTGATCAACAGATCCTGGTTTGCTTTTCGCATTTTAGCAAACAGCAACAAAATACTCACAAAATGTTTTTAAAGAGAGTAGCAACATTTTCATCACGTTTGAAAAACACTATTTAAATAAATGTATAAATAGAGGTTTCACTGTTGTTTGTTATGAAAAAAAATTTTAAAAAGGCCGCAATCAACTTCGTCAAAATAAAATAGAAATTTCTGTGCAGTAATTGTCAATTAATGCTAGCATGGACAATGAAAATACATACTGTCTTATACGAGAGTGTGGTGGACGAAATCGTGCTACAGAATTCAAGTATCCAGACCCGATACGTGACCAGCATTCTAATATTTGTGTAGCGCATGAATATAACGAAGAGCTCATAAAGAAAATCTTAAAACACAAAAAAGAAGGTGACACTTAGCATATATTAAATTTATGAAAAATGTTATTTTTATCCTTCATTCTCCTTCATTCTACTCCAGATTTTCCAGACGAAATTAGGTGATAAGATAATTGGATTACGGGATCGGAAATTCGTTCTTGGATTTTCGCTAGAACTATAGATTGCTCTTCATTAATATTCCAAGCGCAATTTTCACTCAATGTCATCCCTCACAATCATCGGTTTTAAGAAAATCATTTATAGTATCTTCTGCCAGAAATTAACCCGAAATCTTGACAATAGTATATCAATCATGAATTTTTTTTTTTTACTAGAGGGGAATAAATACTTCTTAGAACTCATTGTATGAAAATCAATAACTTTAGACAACATTTCAAGATAAAGATAAGCATAGTTTGAAATTTTCACTTTAAGGTACAGTGATTCGATGAACATAGAAAAACATATTATTTGAATTATGGAGGTTCTGCTGCATATTCATGAAACCAGCTCCTATAAGAAAAAATTGCAGAGCATAAAATTGAAATAAAAAGTTCAGCGTTTCTATTTTCTCCGATTCTCTATAGTCATTCGAAGTTCTTTGTGAGTGAAACTGGCACGGAAGTAATATGGTTGAGACTTTTACAAAAACTTGTGATAGAGCAGGTCTGTTTCGAGTGAAATCGATAGGTTTATTCGTTCTCTGATTCAGAGGAAGCTGTTGGACATTGAAATTTTCCGCCTTATCTCAGGATTGATAAAGAATCTTCCCAATCTTATAATTCGAAAGAGATTCTGGTTTCGATTTTATATTAATACGATTTGAGGGTTGATCAAAATTCCATCAGAGATAATTAATCTGCCCTTCCATGGGTTATTACGCAGGTATTACGAAGTATCGGCTATTCCACAAATTACAACTGTATTTTTTTGATATCTGAAATAATAAGTGCTTCATGATTCTCTAAATTAAACTTTCCTGATGGGAAAAAGTTAACCTTATGTTGAATACAATGCAAGTTATTTGAAGTTTGACCGACTTACTTGTAGGTAATTTGTATTCTACGTTTGATACGTGACATCAGGGGTAGCTTTTACCAACATATACCTTTCAATACCTTCGATTTATACTCTAACATTGGTCTCACGTATCAAGAATACTATAGGGCTTTTTATGAATATAATACTTTCCTCAATTCTATCTTGAAGTACTGATTTAATTCGTTTGAATGAGAGCACACGAAGGGAGAATACAACAATCATCATTCAATACTCTGCGCGATGTTCGGAATTCTAAAACCTGCATAAAACAATTTCTTCTTCTACTTGTTTGATTTGCGCCGCAGTTATTCTTTAATTTATCTCTTCATACCCTTTGTGCTTCCAAATCACACACATGTGTAAGTATATCCGACCCTTTTTTTCTGGAATTTTCATCTACAATTCCTTTCAGAATTGGATTGAGTCCCTGAGGATTTTCACGTTTAATTAAGATTACGTTTCACTGATTGCATCCTCCTATTTCTACAGGAAAACGTCCAGATTCGAAAATGAATCAAAGAACCACAGACTGCAATTAAGATCGATTTTTGTAAAAAGTGACAATTTTCAATATAAGGGAATCTCTAATCGCTGAAGCTGCATGATTATACAAGGATGAGTACCTTGTTTTTGTCCTTTTAATTTCCCCCGAAATTTTGTTTAGAGAAAATTTATTTGTTTTGAAGAAACTTTGCGTTTTGTGCAAGAAAATGGATGTTCTCGGTATGTTGGAAAATAAATCCATCCTTCGTAGTTAGAATGAGAAGTTTTTATTTTAAATTCGAGTTTTTTAATGAAGCTGGATTATTTTGTTCAAGATTCAAATAAAATTTTAAAGTGACCCTTCGCGCGGTCGGTGGGACGACTTGATGGTAAACACATGTCCTACAAATAAGGTTATTTTTCTAGCAGTTCGCGGGACTAGCTTCATTTGTTTCTACCTCTTTCCTTTTGAACCTTTCTTTAAAACCTTTCTTTTGTACCTTCCCTTTGGGCCTCCTTTACATGACTGATGTTTGGTGGTGACTGACGTTATGGATTGATACACCACTATGCAACGAATTAGCTCTTTGTTTGGACATGAATTTATTTACGGACCATTTTCTCGATTGAAGTTAGTGCTTGGGTCGCAGTCAATGAGAAAAAAAAGCATACTCAAAATATTGAATACTGGAGGTCTTAGCTATAAGGAAAGGACTAGGGTCATAAATGATTATGGGGATAAAAAAACGAAAGCAAATATACTAGTAAAAGAAAGCAAATATAAAATTAAAACGGAAGAAGATACAAAAATGCAAAATGATTTTGAAGAAATTAAGAAACTATTCTAGAGATGGGTTAAGAAGGCTTGAAACAAAAATCTGCCCGCCGCGCGGAGACATTCTCATCGCGCGCTTCGCTCGCAAGTTTAAGCGCGCCTAGGGCGCGCGATTTTTTGATCTTGCGCTTCGTGCTCGATGGAACACTCACATCGCGCTCTGCGCTCGCTTATAAATTTACCTCGCGCTACGCGCTCGGCCTTTGTACTTCCCTACAGTTGTATAAAGAGCTTGTGAAACTCAAAAGCGAAATGTTCAATACTTTAATTTGATGAGTATGAATTCTCTTTTGTTAAAGCTTCTCCGGCTTTAACGAATACACTCTCATCGCGTGTCTCGTGCTGCGCACTCGATCAAAGTTTGTCCAAAACGGTGAAGAAGTTTTGTTGCCTAATTTTTTTTACATGCTGTCTAGTTTTTCTAGAAATTCGAAGAACAACTTTTCTCTATCAATCTTCTGTGTTAGCCTCAGTAATTTTTTCAAACATTTTATTATTTCAATTTTATAGTTATCTTTCCTAATTGAAATGAAAAATACATATCTTGTTAAATAAGATGATAACACATTAAAGATATTTTCCTGGTAAAGAACTTGCGTGTATTTGATTTTTTCCTAAGCTTATGTCAATTGTCAAAAAGTTCATTTTTTCATTTTTTTCATTTTTTTCTGCTTCTTTATAAATGAAGCAAAAACCACTTGTCCTATCAAAAAATTAATCATACCAAATTTGTAAATCTTTTTATGGTGCACAATTTTAGTTTATTTTCATTTTCCCGTACCTAAAATAGTTTGACCAAAGAATGATTCTTTCTATTCTTCACTATTTCTTGTGCGCCAAAATTCGAATTTTCGATTATTTTAGAAAACTCGAAAAGTTTAGAAGATCATCCTGGTTGCCAAAGCACGATCGAATATCATCATTCTTTCGTAAGTTTTGGAGTTCACAGATTATTTTCCATTATTTTTTGTGCGATCAAAATTAAAATTTTTTATTTTTTTAGAAAAATCAAAAAGTTGTGAAATCCATCTTATAGGGCTTCCAAAAAAAAAAAAAAATTTCTCTTATACTTTTTTCCATATCTTCCGTCGTTCAGCTAAAAATTCTCATTTTTGTTTATATTTTTGAATTTTGAAAATACCGTAACTCTGACGATTTTGTTCTCATCAAAAAACATCATAAAAATAAATTGCTCCGATTATTACTTACTACAGGAAGCTGTACTTACAATTTTAGAATATTGAAAAAAATGGTCTAAAAGTTTTCAAAATGCTCCTCCTCTTTAATTTTTTATCCAAAATATCTGGCTAACGAACTTGACTTCAGTTTTTGACACTGGAAGAATGTAACAAAGGCCAATCAAATCGATTAGTTTTTTCAAAGATTATCGTGCTCACAGACAGACATACAGACAGATACATTCGTAATAACGTGTTTTTCGGGTTCAGGAGGTCTCAAAACGCGGACATTTGACAAAAACGGGGGGGGGGGGGTCAAATTCCACACAAATCTAATACCTCCTCGTAGGAGAATGGAAAAAAGCTAGAAGTGAGGGAGTCAGAGGGAAGAATATTAGAAATGGTATGGGATTTGGACCAAGTGAAAAATTGTATGCGGGATTTTTTCAAGAAGCAGTATGAAGGTGAAGCCGCGGGGCATAATAACAGTGACAGAGACACAGATACGTTAGACAATTCCAATGTAGGTGACGGAAGCAGAATTTATGAATATGTGTGCTGTGAATAGCGAAGTTCCGAGTGATTGGAGGAAGGCGATCATTGTCCCAATCTACTAGGGTGTTTCAAAGTAAGGATGCGAAAATAAATTGCAATATTACCCTAAATGGAAAGAGGATATAACAAGTTGACAATTTCGTTTTTCGATAGAAAGATTATCAGCAGTAAACGGGGTCATATTCAAAGTGAAAATGTATCAAATAAAGCTAAAATCGCTATATATAATTATGTGCTTGCACCAACTGTCCCGTACGGTAACGAGACCTAGACGTATCAAGACAAGGACAAGAGTAAACTCAACGCGATCGGCATGCAATTTTTGCGTAATGTGTGCGGTGAAACGCTAATGGACAAAGTGAGTTCTGAGTGGGTTTCCGAAAAATTTGGTGTAGAAGAAACGCTGTTTGACAAGAGTAAAAGAAATTTGCTGAGATGTTCAGGTCACGATGAGAGAATGGATGAAGAACGATTAACAAAGGAAGTGTATCTAGGTAGGGTGAATAGAAGCGTACTCAGAGGCAGGCCAAAAAAGAATGGATAGAATGTGTGAATGAGACTCTCAAGAGGAGAAACATAAAAAGCCGTAGAAACCCAAGAGTCTGTATGAAAAGATGCATAAAAAAGTATGCATTTGGAGAGCAATTGTATACAAGAAAAAGAGTGGAGCATGGAACGAACGATTTTGGATACTAATTGGCCCGTGTAAAGATATCGCTTATTGGATTATTTTAATGGCTTTGTGTCGGAACGATCTTACACAGGACGATAGTGTCGTTGGAAAGCAGCGAGAGGCTGGACTTCCTTTTGCTGCGTATTGTTTTTTTTATCAGGTTTCACCTCTGATTTTGCCGAAGTAGACTCTTGTATATTCATTCTGCTAGAGCCTCTATTAACTAAAAATTCTGCGACCCAAGCGTAGCTTTTGGATTAGAGAATTAGGTTTAAAATGGAATCAGTTTTTTTTTCTGTTTGCAAAAAATACACAATGGATTCGAAGTCTAATATAATACCTATCCCTGCCTCCTTCTCATACACATCCCTTGCTCTAAATTGTCCATGTCAATTCCACTTCCAAATCTTTACCTATCAATTCCTTGTTCTTCAGTTGTACGATGAGGCTGGAACCAGGAGAGTTATTAATAAAATAATCATTCTTCGAGAAACGCATCATAGCCTAAGCAGTGTTTTTTTCAAGAGACTTTTAAGTCGAATCTTCCAGATTGAAAAAAAAGATTGCCATCTTTTAGAAGAAGAATCTCCATTCCATTGGAAAGTTTTTGCTAAAATCTTTCTAGAATTCATAAAATGGTATGAGATATTAGTTGAAAACTTATTATTAGTGTTTGAAGTTCCGTAACTAGTTCTGAACCTACAACCTTCTGGGGATTTCTATAGAAGTGATGTATTGTGACAATTTGATCATCAAGGGAGTAGGATTATAGGCTGTACACCTGCTTAAATACAAAGTTCACGTATCAATTTGTTGTTCATTTCCTAATGTCAGCACTAAAATCTGTATTACTGTTTCCAACAGTACTTGAAAAGTTATTCATATTTCTACTAAAATTTGTCTGTAAGTCCTTAAAACGTAATTGCATACAAATTGCTCAAGCCCAGGAGAAGAATTTGTACTCTAAGCAATTTCTACTTTATTGATCAAAATTTGAAATTATTATCATTCAACGGAATATATTGACGTAAGTTACTTCTTCTTCCATGTGCGTAATGTTCAAGTTTTCCATCGTTTTAATCAAGAAAATCGAATAGATTTAATAAAACTTTGAGATGCCTGTAAAAAACTTTTAATATCTCGAGCAAGGAAGACAAATTTTTTTCATCGAAAATCACTCAAAGATTGAATAGTGAACATAAACGGTTTCCAGTGTTGACATAGGTGCTTGAGTTATATCACCGACTGTGGAAATGACGCGTTTATAAGTAAATTTTCCTATGGAATCGTCAAGAATGTATTTTCAAACCGACTTCTGGATAGGCAGGAAGGAAAACATACACATTACTATCATAACAAAGAGAATTAAAATAATAAAAATAGTGAAAATTTGTAGAAATTTGTTCGAATCCACAAATAAATAAACAGATTTTTCTTTGTTTGAAAAAAAATATTATTTAGAGGTGGCGCAAGCCCCATGAAGTTGGAAACGTATTTCCCATACGAAAACAAGAGATTTAGGTAAATTTTATTTATTATTATTCATTGTAAATTTGATTTATTAATATCATCATTTTCAATATAAGGTGAATCGAGTTCGAAATTCACTATTTCTCTTCACACTTAATAACAGAATGCGAATAAAATATTACTTTTCAAATATTACCCCCATAAAGTCTGTTTTATAAGGTCCCGAAAATTCCCCATAAGTGGAAAAATGTGTTTTTCGAGTTTTTGGCCCTTATTATGAATTTCCTGCGGTTTTTTCAACGCAGATTATTTCAAATACATGAAATACTACTTAATACTGATAATTGAATGTTCATTTAAATTGTTCAAACGCTTCATTATTGTCTTTAACAACTTTCTCTTAGTAAAGGGTTAAAAAATCAAGGTTTTTCCTGAATTTTAAACTCATTTTCAACGCTTCAGTTAAAGCGAGGTAATAATCAATTGAAGTTACCAAAAATGAAAATTTCAGAAATTTTTATTTATTATAACAATATTCTCTTAGAATAATCCTACAAAGTTGCGGTTTTTTTCTTAAATTTTCAACTTTTTTGCCACTTTCAACCTGAAGTAAGTAATTATATGATTTCATTTATGAAAAACTATTGTTTAAACAAATTGTAAAGGTTTGTAGCTATCTTCTTATAGATTATCACTACATATTTGCGGTTTTTTTCCTTAAATTTTTAACTCTTTATCACTTTTCAATTAGATTGAAGTAATAATTGATTCATGTTAAAAGGATAATTGTTTAAACAATTTATTATCATTGCTAATAATATTTTCTTAGCTTGATGATAGAAACTCGCGGATTTTTTCTAGAATTTTTAACTTTTCAGACACTTCTCACTGAAATGAGTTGATATCTGATTAGAATTGATGAGAATAATTGTTTAAACAAATTATTATTGTATATGGCTTTCTTTTCTTAGATTAGTGCTAAAAATTTGCGATTTTTTCTAAGCTCTTAAGCTTTTTGTCCACTTTTCACTCCGTGAGGGAACAATTATTGCAAGTTTGGTTGTATAGTGTTAGGTTGTAAAGCAACTGTGAGCTGTACTCGGCCTTTGAGTTGTTTTTTGGATCCACCTTATATACATTTTTGGCTTAAGACGATCTCAGGGTACCGTGGACTACCTGGAGGCTCATCTGACCTTTTCTGTTGTCTGATGCCCGGCTCGAACTCGTCGCGTCTCGGAATGGGACCGTGCTCAACCTGCGGCTCCCCCTATATGGGCGATGAGAACGACTGAGAACGACTCATGTCTGGTTTCCTTTTCAGCGGGCATGATTTCTTTAAAATCACAATATGTGCTGTAATCCAATTCACATGGGGAGCGTATATAAGCAGAAAGATGGGAATTTCACCAGAATTTTGTAATTCCACTCTTATATGCTTGAAGTGCGCCATTAAAAAAAAATCACTCATCAGAAATGCCAAAAAAGAATTTTTTCGAATTGAATAGTTTCTGATTGAATACTCGGGAATTCTACATTTCAATTTTTTTTCCTTCCAATAATTTATTATAAGATTTATTATTTTTATTATTATTTTCATCAATTAGGAAGCATGCTTACCGAAACAATTTGATATTGCTTATAACCATTTTCTTTCAGATAAGAGCTAGAAAGTTGTGTTTTTTTCTGAAATGTTCAACTTTGCACTTAATGGAATTAGATTGAAATTTTTTGATTGTTGGTTAAATTGGATTGTTTTTTATTTAAAATTAAATTTTTTCCTTGAAATATCATCCATTATATTTTCGATTAAAAATATATATTTTTTGTCGAAAATTCAACTCTTTGGTTGAAAGTTAAATTGTTTTCCTCCAAATTCCATTTTTCCGTTGAGCATACATAATTTTAGCAGAAAATTCGAAATTCGAATTTCACTGAACGAATTCAGCTTTTTTGTTTCGAATAATTTTTTCTCAGCATTGGAAAAAGAACAAAAATAATTTACTTAAAAATATTCAAAACTATTTAAAATATGATTCTCTCGAATCTTTATTTATTATTTCTTCACAGCTAGAAAGGTAAAGCAAAGTTAAAAATTTCAGAAAAAACCGCAACTTTTTAGCACTAATCTAAAAGGAGAAAGACATAAACAATAATCATTTATTTAAACAATTATTTAAGTTAATGTAAATTGAATAATAAATCACTTCAAGTAAAAAGTGAGCAAAGAGTTAAAAATTTCAGAAAGAACCGCAAGTTTCTATCATCAGGCAAAGAAAATATTATTAGCAATGATAGTGAATTGTTTAAACAATCATTTTATTAACATGACATAATTATTACTTTAGTCTAATTGAAAAGTAATAGAAAGTTAAAAATTTCAGGAAAAAACCGCAACTATGTTGTATTTATTCAAAAAAAGATAGCTATGAACACTTGAAGTTTGTTTAAACAATTATTTTTTCTAAATAAAATTAAATTATTACTCACTTTAGGTGAAAAGTGGGCAGAAAGTTGAAAATTTGAGAAAAATCTGAAACTTTGGAGCATTGTTCTAAGAGAATATTGTTATAATTAATAACAAATTATTCAAACACTTATTTTTGTCGACTTCAATTAAATATTATCTCGCTCCAACTAAAACGTTGGAAATAAGTTGAAAAAGTCAGGAAAAACCTCGACTTTCTAACCCTTTCTAAGAGAAAGTTTCTAAAAACAATAATAACTTGTTCAAAAAATGTAAATAAACATCTTATTATCAGTATAAAAGCAGTGTTTTATATATTTGAAGCAATCTGCGTTGAAAAAACTGCAAAAAAATCATAATTGGCGACAAAAACTCGAAAAACCTATTCTTCACTTATGGGGTTTTTTTCGGACCCTATAGAACAGACGTATGGGGGTGATATCTGGAAAGTAATATTTTATTCGTATCCTGTGACTAATTGTGAAGAGAAATAGTGAATTTCGAATTCGATTTACCTAATAGTGAGAATTATAAATAAAATATACAACAACGTCTTTTTTTCTCATGGGAAATACGTGCTGAACTTCATGAGGTTTGCTCCACCTCTAAATATCTTTTTTTTTTCAAAACAAAAATGCGATTATGAATGAAAATTCGGAAAAAAGTTTTCTAATACATTTTGGGACCACCCTATTTTCAATCATTTTATTACCATCAGTTTCATTTACTTATGGTTAAATGAGAAGCTAACACGGAGATATTTGAAGTACGTGTACGAAGCGTTAATGTAAACCAAATATTTGAAATATGCTCAAATTAACCGTGAAACCATTCTCCTCTCGTGAAATTGAGTTCTTCATTAACGCTGTAGAACCTTGTTTTACAGGAAAGATATAAATGGTTTCACCTTCGGCAATATAATTACAATCTGAATTTCTCACCCTTGTTTATACTAGAAGTTGACATTCTATTATTTTTACTTTTATTTATTTTATCAATGCGTCCCTAGTGGACACTATTATTTTTCTTCAGAAATAGAACTGGAACAAGAAAACAGTTTTCCCGCCATAATTACTCTCTAGTCCGGGCATAAGACGGAAAAACAATGCATTTTGTGATGAAAGCATGAAAGTTTGCGTGGGTGCCTAAGGGCATATGTTGAGTTGATTTAGAGCTGTTGCTACTCTGGGCCTTTATTTAGAGTCCTTAAATATCGTTATTTGTTACAAATAATAATATGAATAACATGATCACCTAATGCTAAACATGCCGATATCAATGTAGTCTTTGTTAAAAATACCGAAGAAGCATGTGTAACATGATCAAGCTTCAGTTTATATGGTTTAATCAGTTATTATTTGATGCTACTTCATAAGGATAACTACGTCAATGAATTTAACTTGAAAAATCATTACAAGAATAAGTCTTGCAGTTAAATGGAAACAGAAAGTAACAACATAACAGATAGTTCCTTAGTAATTTATAAACGTTGAATTGAGTGGTCTAGTTATTTTTGAGAGAAGTTTTAATTTTTCATGAAAAATCCCAACATAAGACCCCTGCATGAAGGCCCAAAGTGGCCACAACTCTGTATCGGTTGTGTTGGGGCATTTGAACACTCATGCAAAGCTTTATGCTTCTATTATCATATAATTTAATATAGAACGCTCCATTAAGGGGTCCTATTTGACATATTAAAAATGGTACTTCGAATACAAGGGGGAACCTGGTTTTTTAAAAACATTTCAAAATTTTTCGTTTGGGTAGATGGATAATTCCCATTGCATTGCAGAGCAAAATGTCTAACAGGTGAAAGAAAGGGACCTAAATTTTGAGCAAATTGTGCTCGAAAAATAATCCGCTATCTTTAATAGGTTTCGAGTTATGGTACATTGAAAATTACTCACTTTTTCGGGTTTTCAGCGAAAAATCGTGAAGTTTGATTCACGAAAAAGAATAGTGTTCTAAGTATAATAGGCCAGGAGTTATAATCCCTCAAAGTTGACTGTTTTTGCCTGTTTTTGAAGGCAAAGATACAAGGTCAATTTTTTTGTAATAAATCGTTCCAGGTTAAGTTCACGTTAATCATGATAGATAATGAAATAGAGTAAAAAAAATCTGCGTTCATCTGCATTTTTGACCAGAAACGTAGATGTTTTGTTTTTTGAAAATACATCGTTTCCTGTGAGTCCAACGACAAGATTCCCACAGAATAAATAAAAGTGGAGTCAATTTAGCGTAAAATAAAAGAAGAGCGTCCTAGCCCTAATGGGTCAAGAGATATGACCTTGGAAAGTGCACTCTTTCTGCATAGAGGCATAATACGTCTTTTGCCGTTAATAAAAAAATCATTATTTGTAACCAAATCTTGCTGTCACCTTTTTTCATTACTTTTGGGCCATTTTATTGTATTATTGTCGGAAAAAAGTGATTGTAATTGGTTGAAATTGTGTAATATTTTGTTTTATAAATGAATAAATAATTTCCTAATAATTTTTCAGGAATCGTTCATAACAAAATCTTGTTAAAATCGCTCCTGAGTATTTTATTTGTACTTTTGTGGCCAGAAAGTAATCATAATTATCTTGAAATGTGACACATGTCTTTTTAATAATAAAAAAATAATTTTCATTATAATTTTTTATAAAAAAATCGTGTGATAACCACTTTCGAGTAGTTTTTTAGTACTTTTGTGGCAAAAAAGTGACTGTAATTGATTGCAAATGTATAATAGGATTTTCTTCATTGGTAAAAAAAAAGTTTTATGATAATTTTTTGAAGCAATATCTTATAATAAATACTGTCTCTGCATTTGGTTTCATTCTTACATCCTGTATACGTACACTTGTAATTTGCAGTGATTCCTGTAAATTGTAAATA
>WSXT02202702.1:7416-18544 GCA_011762715.2 Neuroterus valhalla | reverse complement strand
ATTATTTTTATGACTATATACGAATACGCTTCTCACAGGACACATACAATAATTGTACAAAAATATCAAATTCATAGCATCGACATATGTCAATATCGTAAACTATAAAAATAGCAGATTTCAATTAAATTTCTTTTTAGTTTTGACATTTTAAATGATTGATAAAATTTACGCTTAGTTGAACCTTACTTCAAAATTCTATATTTCTCTTCGAATTTAGACAACGATTCATTTTTCTTCATTATATGTTAAACCTATACAAAATAAAGACATCTATAAAAATTATTTATGTTATTAACATATATCGAATACTTATAACAATTTTCATTATATATAAAAGGATTCATAGAATGGATGAGTATAATGAAGGTGAAAAATTAAAAGGTGTAAGCGTAAACAATATCTAAACAGTTGAAAATAGAATAATATTAAGGTACGTAATCATTCATGTATTTCAATTATGTAGATACATGATTACATATTTAATTCGAATAATTATCTATACATTGGTGAATTTTAAGAATTCAAGTTGTAGCAAGTTTTTCTCGCTTCTTTTGCTCCAAGTTATAGTTTCCTTTAAATTAGCGATTTTCACTTTTGCAAATTGTCGCATTAACAGTTAAAAATTGTACCGCAAAAATACGAGAAATGACAGCTTTCTTTTCATGAATTAGAGAGATATTATCATTTGATTTGAAGAATGTTACGTCCCTTCAGTCTGATTTTGAAATTTCTTTAATATATATCTATAGAAGAGAGGAAGTATTTTTTTTTTACATTCTAAGGAAAACCTTCCGCAAATTTGTTGCTGTGTGAGATTTTTTTAGCTGACTCAAGATGGAAACTGAACAAGAATACAACATGAAACGTGAACTTTTATTAATTTTCACAATTTAGAAGTCCCCTCTTTTTAATTTTAAATGAATTTGCCTTGAAAATTCCATAGTTGTAGTTAAAAATTCCATTTGTTTGATTTAACATCAATTTTTTTAAATTTTGAATTTGAGTATTCAAATTTTGGTTCATAATTCATCTTTTTGAGTAAGAATTTATTTACTTGTTTGAAAATTCAACATTTTAGTTGAAGGGCCTATGGTTTTAGTTGGAAACTTGGAGCAGAGCAATCGAAACACATGATATTTATTTACCTTATTGATATTTTATTTATAACTATTTAAATATTGTATGAAAATACACTGTTTAATTTTCCATCTTTATTATATCTGTCCATTCTATAAATCCTTTTATTTGTAATAAAAATCGTTATAAGTTTTCGACATATTTTTATAACATAAATAATTTTTGTAGATGCCTTCATTTTGTACAGGTTCAACATAACGAATAAGAAAAATAAATAGTTGTCCAAATTCGAAGAGAAATATAGAATTTTGAAGTAAGGTTGAACTAAGCGTAAATTTTATAAATCATTAAAAATGTCAAGGACAAAAATAAATTTAATTGAAATCTATTTTTTTTTTATAATTTACGATATTTACATATGTCGATGCTATGGATTTGATATTCTTGTAGAATTATTGTATGTATCCTGTGTGAAGCGTATTCGTATATAGTCATAAAAATAATTGCTCCTTCACTTTCTCGTCGTACCTAATAATTTATTGAATATTTGAAATATCACAAAATATCTTTTCAAGATTAATATATGCGAAAAAACGTGTTTTATATTGAAAGTTGATCAAATTTGAATTTTTCTCATGCTATTAAATAATAATCATCGGCCTAAAAGTACAGCCAGCGCCGCACGCGGCTCTGGTCAAATCTCACGTCACATTCATTCTACAGGCCTCTACAGGAGTGCCACCCGCTTGGGGCAGCCCGACTAACTGTGCCTCTCCGAAGAACTTTCGTGGAAAAGTAATGCTTTTTCGATGAATTATTTTGTTTTTATCATAAAATAACTGAAAAAAAAAAACAAAGAAATTATTTTCAAAATTAAAACTGGAAGAATATTCTTTCTCATTTGGGAAATCTTATTTATATATCTGATTGAAAGAGTGAACTTAGAATTCTTTTCCCGTGCAAATTATGTTTTGTGAAAACTGCGTTTCGTGAAAATTGTGAACATGGAAATGGTATTTATTTGTCAATTTAACAGAATGTAAAAGTATATATTAATAAATTTTTCATGGAAATGGTGTTTATTCATGAATTAAAACGTTCTTTACTATGCATAATTATGTTTTTAGTAGGAAAACAAACAGCGAAGTGTCCATATAGGTGAAAATAAAAATTGAAATCACTGTCAGAATTTTCAAGAGAAGAAGCAAATGGATGAATTATATATAGATAATCAGGTAGAAGTCACAGAAAGACCGAAAATCTATTGATATAGTTATTATTTTTTAAAACAAACTATAGACTGTTAATGTTAAATTCTTAATTTTATGGTAATACGAAATTAAGAACAACTGTATAATTTGTACAAAATTTGGTTGTTACGACTGCGAAAAATGTATAAGATCCAAAAATTACTATCATTAATTTGTTATTACAAAACTGTTTATAATATTAATAAATCAAATTATGATATTAACACAGAAAAAAAAATGTTTTCTACATAAAATCTTCCATTTTCGAACTACACCTAAAGATTGATTTATTTTATCTGAAAAAAAAATTTAGGATAAGATAAAGCATGGCGTTAAAAAGCTACACAAGCCTTTAAAATGAATTTGTAGCGTGCATACTTTCAGAAGTTCTTTTTTTCATGGTAATAAATCTAACTTCAAGGACAAATTAAAATTCTGAAAATTTTTTCCTAGAAAATTCACTTTTCTTAAAAGTTCCCTCTATTTGGAGAATTGACCATATATGTCAAAATCAACCCTGGCATTTTTGCATGAATCAATTTTAACCCTTTGCTTTTTATATCTTTCAGTAAAATAAAAAGCTGATCTCTCGTTAATTTTGTCAGAAAATTTAGAAGAATGTATGTAGCAAAATGTAGTTATGTAGATTTGTCAGAGTATAAGGAAGCAGAAAAAGTGACGCAGCAGAAATTCTACTGTGATTTGCTTTTCCTGTTGGCTCATATAAATTGCGGAAACTTATTATATAGATCTTATAAAATGTTTAAAATTCAAGGTATTAATAAGGATCTACAATTCTAATGTTCCAGTCCTCAACGTTTAAATCAATTTTTTCTAAGTTAACTGAAAATTGAAAATATTGTTCGTGATAAACGTATCCAAAAGGAAGTAGTCAATCAAATTTGTTACAATTCCGTTTTTCTTAGAGTGATAATTCCACCCATTGAATGCATAAGGTTTCATCCAAGGTGAACACATTTATAAAAAATCTTGGAATAACCAGAATTCCTACGCCACTTAGTGACGTTAAAGAAACGTAAACAATAATTCCGATTCACCAGTGGCCATTTCTATCCAACTCTGGAAGTTCCCCATTGCAATATAAGTAAAAAAATGGAGACAGCAAAGCAGGTTCCGAAAATGTTAATCATTTCTTGCATATAAAAAAAGATGGTCAGTAAACGAGGTATAAAAAAATGCTTTTAGAGGGCAGACTTGCAAACAAGAATTTAGTGAACGAAAAAAATGTTACAAAAGTATACAGGCTTAATGAAAAGATATGTTTAGGATAACAGATTCTGAATAAATGATTTGTTGTGATATTATTTTCATATATCTCACATTTCTCGTTTGCGTATGTTTACTCATAACAATTACCAGAACATCATCCTTGACTTCGGTCCAAAGTGACACCGCGTGATCCATAATCTAATGTGTTAACAGGTTCACAAAAAATTCACTGTGCACGTTGATTCAACTCTGGAAACATCTTCACATATTTTGAATTCATTTGTAAAAATTATGTTTAGGTGAGAAAATATTGTTAAAATTCAAAAGGTGCCTGTTACTTAGTATTGATAAATGCTCATCATTATGGTCTCTCATATTCAGCGCGTAGTGATTCAAATGCTGGGAGCTATTTGATGACACGTGTACTTCACGTTATCATGAAATCGATAGACACAGGTTATGACAAAGCTTAATTTTTTACAGATTTCTAAAATTTCCACTGCGGCTCTTACCCACTAACTATATATTAATGATTCCGGAGAATGCGACCTTACCGAAGAGAAAGACCTTGCTACGTTAGCCTTTTAACTTGTATATTGGCTCTTGGCACTTTCCAATTAATGTATATTGTATAAGAATTATTGGGTATATTCCAACATATTGGGTAATCTTGAAAGAACGCTACCGTCACGGGTTTAAGACCACTGGTCTTTCCGGAGGGATTTTCATGTTTAATAAGTTCTTTTAGAGCTAATCATGAAAGAGGTTAAACCTTTTCTCTCCAAAAGATTAAAATCTATCGAAATTTTGTATGAAACGAGTCTAGGATGAAGTCATTTTAGAAATTTTTTAAAGAATAAATTGCAAAAATAGTTCAAATTTTTATGTTTCCTTCAAATGTAAATAGCATCCAAAATAATGATCATCTTGGAATTTTATTACGCGTTTGTTATAGATAAGTTCCTATAGAATTTCATCAACTTATGACCATAATTGTGAGATTTCTTATGTAAATAGTGCAGATAGTTCGAGTTGGAACAATAAGATTTGAGAAAAATGAAAAACATTTCATCTGTACGAGAATGATAATTAAAAAAAAATCTGCCAGCTTCGCGAGCACATTCTCATCGCGCACTTACCCCGCGGCTCGCTTCGCTCGTAAGTTTGAGCGCGCCTACAGCGCGTGTCCTTCGGATCTCGCGCTGCGCGCTCGATGGTAATCTCACCTGGCGCTACGCGCTCCGACTTTATACTTCCCTACAGTTATATGTAAAGCTTTCGAAACTTATGAGCAAAATGTCGACTACTTTAATTTGATGATTGTGAACCCTCTTTTGTTAAAGCTTCTCCGGCTCTAACAAATACATTCTCATCGTGTGTCTCGTGCTGTACACTCTATCAATGGCGTAACAGATTTGCAGATCTTTTTTTGATGCAGAATTTTCGTTAATTTATATTTTCCCATACCTTGCATAGTTTGACGAAAAAATGAAACTCTATATTTTTTATCATTTGTTGTGCGACCAAATTTGAATTTTCGGTTTTTTGAGGAAATTCAAAAAGTTGTATTAACGATCGTGTACGGCTCCCAAGGAGAAACCCTTTTTCCCTTCTGACTTTTTTTCAATCTTGCGTTATTTGGATAAAAATTTCTTTCTCGTTTATATTTTTGAGTTTTGAACATGCCACAGTTCTGAAAATGTTGTTTTTATAAAAAAAAATTGAGAGGATAAATGATTTCACTTTACCTACTACAAGAAACCGTACTTACAATTTTTCAGTCTTGAAAAAAGCGGGTTAACGAATTCGACTTGTATTTTTGGTCCCTCAAAATGAGTGCCAACGCACGATCGAATATGATCATTCTTCCGGAAGTTATCGAGTTCAAAGATTATTTTTCATTAGGTATTTTTTGTGCGATCAAAATTGGAATTTACGATTTTTTTGAGAAAATTCAAAAATTTGTATTCACGATATTGTAGGGCTCCCAAGAAGAAACATTTTTCCTTTCTGACTTTTTTTTCAATCTTACGTTATTTGGCTAAAAATTCTCATTTTCTTTTATACTTTTGAATTTTGAAAATATCATAACTCTGACAGTTTTGTTTTCATAAAAAAAAAATCATTAGGATAAATGGTTTCTTTTTTTACCTACTACAAGAAACAATAATAAAATTTTTGAGCCTTGGAAAAAAAAGTAAAAAAAAATTTTCAAAATGCCCCTCTTTCATTTTTGATCAAAACCAGTCCCTCAAAATGGGTGCCAAAGCTCGATCAAATGTGATCATTCTTTCGAAAGTTATCGAGTTCACAGATAATTACATTCTCATAATAATAAGAAGGTATTGGTTTTGTGTGAAAATTGAATCTTGCGGAATTTATGAAATCTCCACGTTTTGAGACCTCCTGATTCCAAATATTAGTTTTGACGTTGGTGTCTGTCTGTCTGTTGTCGTCGTCTGTACACTCCATAACTTTTGAAAGACTAATCGGATCGGATTGCCCTTTGGCACACATTTTGAGGGACCAAAAAGACAGATCAAGTTCGTTAACCAGCTGTTTCGGATGAAAAATCAAAAAGGGGGAGCATTTTGAAAGTTTTTCGGACTTTTTTTCCAAGACTCAAAAATTTCAAGTACGTTTCCTTGTAGTTGGTAAAAAATAAAACTATTTATCTGTATGATTTTTTTGATAAAAACAAAATTGTCAGAGTTGTGGCATTTTCGAAATTCAAAAATATAAACGAAAATGAGAATTTCAAGCCAAATAAAGCAAGATGGATAAGAAAGTCAGGGATCAAAATTTCGTGAGAATTATCATATTCGATCGCGCTGTTGCACCCATTTCAAGGGACCAAAAAGACAAGTCGAGTTCGTTAACCAGCTATTTTGGAAAAGAAATCAAAGAGGGGGAGGAGCATTTTGACAATTTTTTTGGACTTTTTTTCCAAGGCTCAAAAATTGTAAGTACGTTTTCTTGTATCAGGCAAAAAATGAAACAATTTATCTGCATGATTTTTTTTGATGAAAACAAAATTGTCAGAGTTGTGGCATTTCCAAAATTCGAAAATATAACCGAAAATGAGAATTTTCAGCCTAACAACGCTAGATATGAAAAAAAGTTTGAAGAAAAAAAAAGTTTCCTTTTTGGGAGCCCCCTAGGATGATCATTACAACTTTTTGATTCTTCTCGGAAAATCGAAAATTAAAATTTTGGTCGCACAAAAAATAATGAAAAATAGAAAGATTCTTTTTTTGGTCAAACTATGCAAGCTACGGGAGAATATAAATGAACTAAACTTATGCACCAAAAAAAGATCTGCAAATTTGGTAAAATTTACTTTTTGATAGGACAAGTAGTTTTTGCTTCATTTATGAAAAAAAAATAAATAAAATGAATTCATTTCAATCAGCAAAAATAACTATAAAAATGAAATAATAAAATTTTTGAAAAAAATGACTAAGACTAACACAGAAGATTGATGAAGATCTGTGAATTTGTTATAGTTTTTCCCATTAGACGCGTAGTTCTTGTTCCAATCGAAGAAAATTAAATAAAATTGAAAATTAAAAAATTGAATTCCTAGAAGAACCACACAACATTAAAAAAAATTAGGCAATAAAACGTCTCTACCGCTTTGGACAAACTTTGATCGAGTGCGCAGCACGAGATACGCGATGAGAATGTATTCGTTAAAGCCGGAGAAGCTTTAGCAAAAGAGAATTCACACTCACTGAAATGAATTAGTTGACATTTCGCTTATGAGTTTCACAAGCTTTATATACAACTGTCGGGAGATAAATTCATAACCGAGCGCGGAGCGCGAGGTGAGATTACCATCGAGCGCGAAGCAAGAGATCCGAAAGGCGCGCGCCCTAGGCGCTCTCAAACTTGCGAGCCGCGCCCGAAGCGTGCTATGAGAATGTTCCCGCCGTGCGGGCAGATTTTTTAAAATTATTTTTTGTGCGATTAAATTTGCAATTTTCGATTTTTTGAAAAAATGCAAAAAGTTCCATCCACGATCTTGTAGGGCTTCCAAGAAGAAACATTTTTTCTCTCTGACTTTCTTTTCAATCTTGCGTTATTTGACTAAAACTTCTCATTTTCATTTATATTTTTGAATTCTGAAAATGACACAACTCTGATCCAAAACAGCTGGTTAACGAACTCGATTTGTCTTTTTGGTCCCGCAAAATGTGTGCCAAAGGGCAATCCAATCCGATTAGTCTTTGAAAATTTATGGAGTATACAGACGACAACGACGAAAACAGACAGACACCAACGTCAAAACTACTTTTTCGGGATCAGAAGGTGTCAAAACGTAGAGATTTCATGAATTCCGCGAAAGTTGATTTTCACATGAAACCAGTACCTTCTCATTATGATGAGAATGTAAAAATCAATTGAATGTACCTATGTTATAAATGAATTCTATTAAAACGTTATGAATGTTTATTTAATACATATAACAAAAAAAATGTCTTTCAGCAAACATTTCATTTGAATTCCCGTAGTTTTAACATATTGCACTATGCAAAAAAAAAACACAATATAATAATTGAAATTTCCCGAAAATGTACCTTAGCTTAAGACCATTGCAAAATGTTTTTTTATTTTTAAAACTATTTTAATTACAAAAAAATATTTAAATTTGCTCTATTTTTGCAACGTGTACTTAGTAAAATTGACAAAGTGATTTCATCTTGGTATCATTTTATAAAGAATTTTGATTGGATCGGTTGGCCCACCAATTATTCATTAATAAATAAGTAAGCTACCTATTCATGAATGGATAAATTCACAAATAATTGACAATCTATTTTGAAAGTTACTTCAAGTTTTGTAATCTTTTCTGAACTTTGGCATTCCTATGATTGAATTATGATTTATATTCATGTTTTATGAACTCTTTATAGTTAAAGATTCGCTGTTTTTATACGTACAATCCCGATGACGTCCTGCACCAAGGAGACTTGAAAGAATAATCGAAAACAGGAACATAGTCTCATACTTATGACCGTTACTGAGCAATATTTCAGAGGTGTAATAGCTCAAATTTTCGTTCCCTTAATTTTTAGGGAAATAATTTGTCACGAAAAACAAATTTTTTTGTTCAAAAAAGTGGATTCATAAATTTTTCTTGTAAACGAAGCACAAGATGTCCTGAAGGACTAATATATTTAGATCAATTTTCATAAATATAAACCAAACAAATTTGATTCTTCCTGAGGAGATGTCTTTGTTATAAGAAGACAAATTAAACATTAATTGGTTAAGAAATTGGAAGGTGGGTTTCAGGAACAAAAGTTTTTTATATTCAAATGAAAAGGTAATCATTTTCATATTCTCACTTTCTTTTTTATTTTTTGGCAGAAATGAAAGATGACGGTATGCTCACTTGAAACGCGCAATTTCGTGGAAAATTTTTCCATAATTCATTTTTAAGACCCTGGTCTTTTCACACAATCATACCCAATTTGAAATAAAAGCAGTCACTCATACTTGAATGAAACACGTTCTTGCCTGTCTGAAACCTGTTTGATCTTTGTTTTTCTATTTTCCTCCGGTTCAATTTAGATGAAAAGACTGAAATTTGCCGAATAAACTTTGAACTCTTAAAATTGGTAAAATTTTTGCCTTTTTTCAACTCGGTAGAGCCAATTAATCACTATATGCAGATTCCAAATAAGTGAAAACTCGATTTTGATAATTTGTTACTTTTTGTTTTTTTGTTTGAACATTTCTTTCATAATATTGCTGAATATGCCAACTCAAATACCAAAAAACATCCCCATTTCTTTGTCTCAATTCGAGATGATCCCCACCATGTGAACGTGTCTGACCATTTCCACATTGCACTCTAACCGACATCCAAAGTTGCACAAGGCTTTGAATCTCCACCGAACGGGCAGCCAGTCGAGCCAGTTCTCAGTGGCTTCGCGTATAAGCCACACATTATTTTATTTGCTCGTGTCGCCACCCAGTTGGCTGGGCCATTTGAGAATTTTTCAAATGACAGAAACTTTGAGCCCGCCTTAATGTCAACAGACAAAACGATCTGTTGATTTTCGGCAGTTGTCAAAATTACACTTTAAACATCATTTTATTGAAAATAAAGTGATCCATAAGAGGTTTGTGTTTTTCTTTGTGCTCGGCTTTTGTGTGTTAGTTTGCGCTCAAATTGGTGCAAAATTAGTGCCTGAAGATGCTGCGGTGTCTTCTTTGAATAATGTGCAAAAGTGATTTACTCTAATCAACTTTAAAAGCCTCCTGGAAATACCACTTATTATTTATCTTACGTGAGTTTTTCATGGAATGAATGAAATGCTGAAAAGAGCAAGAACAAAAAAAAACCTGCTTTCTAAGGGTGGAATGTCTCCGATCTTTTTTTTTTTTCTTTCAAAGATGCGACATAGATGATTTGCATTATCTATTCATGAACTCCCAACCGTAGATAGAAAATTTAGTGAAAATGTGAGGGTGTTACATCTTTAATGTGTATATTACGCCTCAAAATTGAGATTATTTATGTTATTATTACATTGTTATTTGTGTTTTTACAATTTTTCTCCTGTTATAAACCAAATGTTGCAATGAAAAATGGAGCATGAATGACAAATGAGACAATTTCATACTTCAAGTACATTATTAAGAAAATATAGCTAAAGCAGAGCTAGAGTACATCGGAAGTAATTCTAAAGCATATCTAAAGTAAATCTAAATTATATCTAGAATAAATCTAGAGTATATCTAAAGGATAGCTCAAGTAAATCTTAAGTATATCTTAAGTATAGCTAAAATATGTCTGAAGTATATCTGAAGTAAATCTAAAGTATATCTGAAGTAAATCTAAAGTGAATCTTAAGTATATCTAAAGTATATCTGAAGTAAATCTAAAGTGTATCTTAAGTATAGCTAAAGTATATCTGAAATAAATCTGAAGTGTATCTAAAGTATAGCTAAAATATATCTGAAGTATATCTGAAGTAAATCTAGAGTATATCTAAAGGATATCTCAAATATATCTTAAGTATATCTTAAGTATAGCTAAAATATGTCTGACGTATATCTGAAGTAAATCTAAAGTATATATAAAGGATAGCTCAAGTAAATCTAAAGTATATCTAAAGTATATCTGAAGTAAATCTAAAATGTATCTGAAGTATAGCTAAAGTATATAAAGTAAATCTGAAGTGTATCTAAAGTATAGCTAAAATTTATCTGAAGTATATCTGAAGTAAATCTAAAGTATATCTAAAGTGTATCTGAAGTAAATCTGAAGTATACCTAAAGTATAGCTAAAATATATCTGAAGTATATCTGAAGTAAATCTAGAGTATATCTAAAGGATAGCTCAAGTAAATCCTAAGCATATGTAAAGTAGAGCTAAAGTATATCTGAAGTATATCTTAAGTACAGCTAAAATATATCTGAAGTAAATCTAAAGTATATCTAAAGGATAGCTAAAATATATCTGAAGTATATCTGAAATAAATCTAGAGTATATCTAAAGGATAGCTCAAGTAAATCCTAAGCATATGTAAAGTAGAGCTAAAGTATATCTGAAG
>WSXT02202691.1:0-18545 GCA_011762715.2 Neuroterus valhalla | reverse complement strand
AAAATACAAGTCGAGTTCATCACCCAGCTGTTTTGGATCAAAAATAAAAGAGGGGGAGCATTTTGAACATTTTTTTGGATTTGTTTTCTAAGATTAAAAAATTGTAAGTACTGTTCTTAATAGTAGGTAAAAAGTGAATGACAAATAGAAATATTCATTTTTTGGTCAAACTATGCAAGGTGCAAAAAAATGTTAGGAACAAAAATTATTCATGTTGAAAAAAATCTATAAATTTTATATATACCATTTTTTCATAAGATGTGTAGTTTTTGATTATTATCGTGAAAAATGTTACGAAAATTGAAACATCCCATTTTCGAGCAAAACTATGCGAGGTATAACAAAAATCGAAACTACACAAATTGTTTACCTTAAAAAATTCTACAAATTTACTGTCGACTACTTTTCGATGAGAAGAATAGTTTTCGTTCAAATCGCGATAACGCACTTACAAACAAAAAATTCCATCTTCAAGCCAAACAACAAGAAACAGGAAGAAAAAATTAATAGAAAAATTGTCCATCGTTCTACAAGTTTTACATGAAATGTTTTTCAACAAGGTGTATATTTTTTGTTTATTCGTGATAACGCTCTTCAAACAATGTAAAATTCAATTTTCTAGCCAAACTATGCGAGATGTAAATATTAGTGGCGAGTATTGTAATGAGAATGTATTCCTCAAGGCCAGCAGAGCCTTAAGTAAACTAAATATAAGAAAGAATTTCATCAAAAATATTCAAAAAATCAATAATCAGCAGCTTTGCAAAAATTGACACTTTGTGTATGCATTACAGTCATTGTAATTTAAATCAAGCTCGTATGAAGCCGAGCTCGAAGTGCGAAGTCAAAAACAAACCGAGCGCGTAGCGCGAGGTAAATACATTATCGAGCGTGAAGCGAGAAGAACAGCGGGCAGATTATTTCATACATCCCCATTCATTTAAAAAAAATAATAACTTCTAATTCAAAATTTAAGAGACATGAACCATTCTAATAGTGTGGCCCATCTTTCCCCGCAAAATTGCAAAATTAGCATTTTGAGAACTTTTTTTTCAACTGAATAAAATTATACGAGAATCAAACAATAATTAAAATCGGTTTATAGTTTGATATTGCATAACCTTCAAACAATATATAAGAATTGTTTTAGAATCTTTGAGTTTGATTTGGTACGTAACAGCGATGATTTAACTAAAAGTGGCCCATCTTACCCTATAGGTTTTCACACATAAATAGTATATGAATTTTAGATAAATTATTAAAATCGAGTGTAAAAATTGCCCATGAACAGCCCTGAGATTGCCGTCTATGAGAATGTGCCCGCGCAGTGGGCAGTTTTTTTCCTTGTAATTAGTAAGAATTTAGTAATTTTCCCATACCCATGCTGTTTGTTGTGGCGAAACTTAGTAAAAAACATTCGAAAATTCGTTCTTCGTGAAAACTCTCCACAAATAGGGTAATGTTTCACATCAAAATACAACCCAGAATCGACGAATTCTAGGTTGAGATTCCTGGAGCGACTTTAATCTAGTGCGGCAAAGCAAGTACAAGGAGATCAAGACGAAAACGCGTTAAAGGTCTTGGGAAATGTGTAGGACGTTACGTCAGGTAAACACACGTTGCCCAGAGGGTATCGTGTGGTCAGAGATTCCTTCTACTCACCCCTTACTCCAGGACTCCAGGTTTAGGTTTAACTTTAGGGACCGGAAGACTAGAATGTCTTTGAATCCCGGAAGGCATCCGGTGGACGAACCTGTTTCCCCGTTGGAATGCTATTCAGTACTTACTTCTCTCGGTTATAATACTATGGAAAAAATACAGGATAAATGGCAAATTCAAAATTAAAACTTGATTTTGTGCTAGTTTTTATTATTGCACATATTGCGAACCTTATCCAAATTTTAATTAATTTTCGATGTAATTGGTCCGAGCTATGGAATGAATGAACGAGAATTCGTCACCCGAAAATGAGCTTCAAATTTTTATTTAATAATTTCTTGATGCGGCGCGTGGTTTCTGCTTCAACCGTTTAGAAGATATCAAATATATAAGAACTTCATTCCTCAACAAATATCACAAGGAACCGAAAAAAATAATGGACCAAAGTCGTTTATTCCAAAAGGATCTACAAATTTGCTTTCAACTTTTGTTATGAAGTCACGTTGAAAATAAAAAGAATACATTCTTGGAAAAATGACACATGGTACAATGAAATGTGAAATAACAAAATTTTTAACTTCAATTAGACATAAAAATGTGCTCTCATTTTTTTTACATAGAACACGTTCTTTTTGAATTATTAAAATAAGACTATGGAAATTTGCTTATTCGATATCAATGCCGATTACGATTTGTAATATTATCCTTCTACTGAAATCTCATACATTTTTGAGGGTAGCTGCGAATGAAGATTGATGAAAATTGAAGTACATGAATTTATATAATATACTTAAAAAATTATAGCCTCGAGGAAAAGAGAATTCACATTCATAAATGTGATAGGATATACTTTTTGAAGTAGGAAATCTGTGCTACCTAAATAAAATTCAGTACACAAATTTGTGTCTAATTTACCCTTTCATTTGAATTGTATCATTCATAATTGTAACGAATTTTTCTAGGCAGCTTCAACCAGTTACAATAGTTTTGAAAAAGTTCTAAGAATTCTGCAATCGGCAGAAATTTTTTCGATAACATCAAATTCAGCAGAGTTCATTGATACATCAAATTCACACAGGCTGTGGAGATATATGTGACAAGATGTACTTCATGCAGTGCTAAACTTGTTCTACCTGAACAACTTCATTAACAATAATTTCTGTCCCATTCACTCTTTCACATGAAGTTCTTTATTTTTAAAGGTTAAGGAATATATTATTTGGTAAGTCCAACTTTTCTAGTTTTTCGAAAATGCTGCAATAAGAAAAATTATCCTTTCAATTAGCTTAAGTAGAGTCTTCTGTTTTATCAACACTGAACATTCTATGGAGGTATTTCCTAGAACCAAAAGTACTCTCCCTTCGGTTGTTTTAGGAGGCTTCGGAGAATTGTCATTTCATTCTCCACGTAGGGCTTCGTTTGTGTTCTGAAAGGAACTATGAATGGTTCGTCAACCTGAAGATTTTATAAACGTCATGTTTTTTGTAAATTTGATAAGCGCTACTTTCGTTCGAAAGATTGCATCCTAAGTTCTTCGCAAAGCGCCTGTTTCAAATGGCCAGACAAAACAATGGATGCTAAGCGTTGCTATTTGACACTAATCAACCAGTTTATTTCAAGCTCTCTAAAACACCTTCTACAGAATGCTCCTTTTGTGCCACCGCTTCCATCCTACCTTCAAGGATAAGCGTTTAATGAAAGCACTCTGGCAACAAAATAAACCTACAGCTTTGCTGTTTGACTTTGGTCAGTTTTAATCAAGCAACCTAAAACACCTCATCAGCCAGTTTAAAGGCAAGTAGTCTAGAACACCCTATGAGGAATACTGACCTCGTTTTTACCCTCCCACTTTCAATTCAACGCTGAGTGTTCAAGAAATCACCCAAAAAACCAATAAACTCCCAACGTTGCTGTTTTGCGCTGATCAGCCAGTTCAAGTCCGCAACAATCATTTTTTCGTGTTTTATGCCAAAGTCACTTGAATCACTTGAACCCGCCTGATGTAACATAAGGGGGAGTAGACTAAAACCAGTTTGCGGGTGAAACCAGGTACTCTCTATAACTCGTGATTCGTATTTATTTATGGTTAGGAAAAGAGCACCGCTGAGGGTTAATTTAGTGATCTACGTATGTATATGCTTACCTTTAGTCGGAGCGTTGATAGCGGATAAGCATCCCTTGTAAAGTGTTTTGGATTGCTCAACGTGAACTGGTGGATCCAAGCCGAGCAGCAACGCTGGGAGTTTATTATGTTGTGTGACTGCTTTTCTTAAACGCTTAGCGTTGAGGTTAGGTTGTGAGCGTTGGCATAAAAGGAGAATTCCGTAGAAGGTACTTGGGAGTGCTTGCCATGAATTAGTTGATCAGTGCCAGATTGCACCGGGAACTTGTTTACCATGTATTTGGTGCGGATTCCTTTGTGCAAACTAAGAAAATAATAATAACTATCAGTATATAGATATTCTTCGATCAAACTATCTTGGACGTCAAGGTTATTTGTGGCTTTTCAAGTTACGTTGTAGTAAAGATGACAGTGATGGAAGTTTGTCTTAGGTTCCTCTACAAAGCATTTTATGAAGGTAAAATCTGCTATTTGATCCTTGGTATATCGAATTCGAAGGATTCTGTATATGTGTGTCGGGAATAACTGACTATGAAAATGATGTAAATAAATAACACAGTTTCGGAGTTTAGGTTGTTGTGCAAAAGAAAACAGCAAGGGATGGAGAAGGCGCTGGAAGAGGGGTTGAGGAGTGTTTAGACCGGAGGGACGTGTGAGAGAAATTAAATAGGGTTAGAAAGTTTAGAGAGGGGATAAGTGAGAAGATAGGAGGGAGTTTTTCAAAGACTCATTTCAGGGCTCAGACGAACGGCAGATAGATCAGGGAAGTAGAAAAACGAGAGAGGAGGGAGGGTCAGAGTTAAGTGACGAGGAGATAGAGTTACAAATGAGAAAATGAAGAAGTTCGAAGGCAGCAGGCTTGGACGGGGTGCAGAACGGAGCGTGGATTTACGGCACACCAACTGTTGGAGAAAGGCTAAAAGAGGTAGTTAAGGTGGTATGGAGGGGCGAGGGGTTTCCGGGAGAGTGGCGGGAGGGTCTGATAGTGCCACTGTATAAGAAGGGGTGTAGGGATAGGCAGGACAATTAAAGAGGAATCACATTGATGAACACACCGTACAAAGTGTTAGCAATGGTATTAGCGGAGAGGCTAAGGAATAATGTCGGGGGGAAAGGCATATTACCCGAACAGTCACTCACCCGAGCGCTAACCGCGCCCGTTCATGTTTGACATTCGAGATCCCGCCCAGGTCGAGAATTACCACGCAGCTACTGCCGTCGGTGGGAGGTTTGTTTAAAAATCGTGCATTTGCAAATGTGGTACATTTGACAATCTCCAAATTTATAACTCAGTTTTTAGATAATAATTCTGTAAATTGAAAAACAAATTTGCGGGTGTGCCAGTTTATAAAATGTACGACCGCCAATGTGGTGAATTTCACAATTTTTAAATTTATTTGTTAGCGGAGAAAGGAATAAGAGTTCTCAAACAAATGTGCGGGGAGGCTCATTTAAAAATTGTACAATCGTGAATGTGATAAATTTGTCAATTTTCAAATTTATAATCCAGCGATCAGATAACTCTGGATATTTATAAACTTATTTGCATTTCAGTAGGTCAAGTGTTTGAATTTGAGAATTGCAAAAATTGTCGATTTAGCAATATGTGGATCACAAAAACATTAAAAATGTTAAGAAAGAGCTAATTCATCGTTTTTTGTATCTAATGGACAATTTCGGATTGTAAATGTTGTGAGAATCTCGTAATATTTCCTATGCCAAATCGACCTCCTTGTTAATATGTCCACATATGAGAGTTCTGAGATCAACTCGAGCTAACTTTCAAGATCATTGCTTAGTTATTCAAACAATAAGTTAATAAGTTAATAAGTTAAAAAGGAAGAAGTAGCTGAATGATTAATACAATTTCCGCTCCGAGAATATTCAGTCTCGTCTACTAATTCAACTTTTCATGATTCTTATAATCATTCACACACTGTCAGAAGTATTCGTTATGTTCTCATGCATCGTTATGTAAATTTTGGTAGCATCAAAAAAATTTCCGAAACAAAAGATTGGGGAAATTAAGAAAATTTAATTTTCAAGTTAGATTGCTTTGACTTTACAGCGAGCCGCTTATAACTTTTGGCCGAACTATCGAAGAAAGACTATTGACCATATCTTGTAATAAAATTCATGTTCGAAAACGTTTGCTTCAAATATCGTTAACTTATTGTTTGAATAAGTAAGCAATTATCTTGGAAGATAGCTCGAGTTGATTTCAGAACTCTCATATGTGGACATATTATTAACGAGGAGGTGGATTTGGCATGGAAAATATTACAAGATTCGCACTACATTTACGGTCAGAAATTTCACATTAAATACAAAAAACGATGGATTAGCTCTTTCTTAATATTTGTAATGTTTTTGTGAGGGATTTCACTTCTTTTTTCATTATAATCTTATATCTATTTTACTATTTTATGAATTTTATAATCCCTGAAAATCATGGCGATGGTCCCCGTGCATCTGGCTCTGCATAAGTGCCCAAAATAAAAATCTACAGGGACTTTCCTACAAATTGGTATCAAAAGTGACCGAATTCCTGTAGAATATCATTTTGGACATCTAATGCAAAGCCTTTTGCACGGGTACCATCCTTATCACTTTCGAAGGTAATGTTGGTCACTTTGGATATCAATTTGTAGAAAACTTTCTGCAGAATCTTATTTTGGAGACCTAGTGCAAAGCCAGATTCACGGAAACCATCATCATTCCTTTCAAGGTTAATATTGGTTAATATTTTCTTAATCTAGCTATATATCCAATTTAAGCTATATCAATATAGTGAGAATATTCATATTGATACCATAGAGCAAAAATAATACCGAATTTGAAAATTTCCCGCTCGACAAAACATAGAAGTAAAAAAATTTCGATGAAGAAAACTGCAGATTTTGCGAGAAATGGAAAATCGAAAAGCCTTTTTCTACGCAACGAAAGCGTAGTATGAATAGGTTTTCAGCGCATCGAGTTAAAGAAAAAGAGTCTTATTCTGGTGTTAAAATGTTTCATATGATGAAAAACGGTCACAAGTATTTCAAGGCTAATATTTGGATCATAGATACACGTCCGATTTATTGAATTAGCTCTCAAAACCTGGCCGGGTTACCTGATTCATCCAGTGGCGTCTAGATGTGGAATAAATTCATACTTAAGCAGAGATACCAGTTTCTAAATTCGAGAATAGCAAATATGGTGCATTTCTCATTTTTGAAATTTGCTACTTGGCGACTAAATCCATTCATAGTCCACAATCGCAAATGTTATAAATTTAGCAATTTAGAAATTATAATCCAGTATAACGATATTTTTAGGCATTTATGAACCAATTCGTAGAGGGGCTAGTTCCAAAATATGCAAATGGGGGAATTAATTCATGTTCTGGAATTTAGAAGAAGGTAAAATTTGTAGCGAAAATTCTAAACAGTCAAGTTTTGGTATTTGAGACTTGCAAATTTGACAAATTTGGCTGTTTCGAAACTTAAGATTTGGCGAATGAATGAACTTTGTACAATTGATCTTCAGCCTAAGGGTAAGAAGTCATTTGAAATTTTATCGATCTAAGGATCGTGCGAGGCTCCTGATATTGGTTAGATTTCTTTTATTTGATTCAAAACGACGTGAATCAAATATATACGGAAGTCAGTGCCGTTACTATATGAAAAATATTCAAAGTCGAAACAATCCGACGCCCTCAAATAGAAAATTTCCAGAATTTGTTGCAAAACTATCGTATGTGACAGATACCATTTACTTAATTCTTCAGGGTGGTCGAGATACTCAGGAACACTGAAGATTCGAAAATGAGAGATGAAAGAGAAATATTTGTTTCACTAACCTTCTGAAAGCTTCTCATGTTAGAATATACACACCTGATAATTCTCGTGCCATTTGGAAAAGGTTACACACTCAATGTTCAAAAATGGAAAAAATGTACCTTCCAAGTTTAGAACCAGAAAATCTAGAAATTAAATTGAGATTAATGAAACTCTTTAATAACTAGGGCATAAATGAAACATGGAATTCGAAAGGATTCTGAGAACATATGTGAACGTTGAGAAGAAATTCGCGAAGGGCAAAAGATGATCGAAACGAATTCGTAATGAATTTATTCATGGAAACGACGTGGGTATAAATGCAAAATTGGCAATACATACGATATCTCCCTGGTTCAAGTAAAAAGGGGTGAATACATTAGCTCTGAAATTAACCCCTTTGAACTTGCCCTGCAACGGAATAATTGGACGATACAGTGCAATCATTTCTGCGCGATGGAAGATACGAATATTGAGAGACAAGCGGCTTCAGTTTTGCAATCGTCGTTTGATTATAAATAGCATGAGTTTATTGAAATTTCGGGTGGATAGTGAGAAGAAAATGTGCTGAAGGAAAAATAAAGGGATGCAGTGTTCACTTGCTGCACCGATGAGCTTGGTTTCTGCAGAGTACATAATTGTAGGAGGACGGATGCGGCAGCATGCAGTAGACAACTCAAAAGCAGAGATTCATTCTTGTGCATGTAGCAACCGAACAAAATGGGTGAGTGATACTGTTTCATTTTCTCTAATAACAAAGTGAACACCCGCATGAAATGAATGAACATATGTATAACGATCGCTAATGCTCAATAATCAAATCTCATCAGCCAGCAGAACAATTTAAATAAATTCATTCGAAAAATGAGATAAAGAACATTTACATTCCGAACAATTTAAGGCTGGTTTCCTTAGACGTGAAATCGTTATTCACAAATGTGCCTAAAGACCTAGTGCTCAAAAATATGATAATTAAGTGGCATGACCTACAGGACCTCATTAATTACCGCTTTCTGGATCCATATCCGATCTGTCATTGAAAAACTGGAGGCTGTCCTCTCAAAGAAACTGGATTTCGAATATCTTTTCTCCTGCTATTACGCAGATGACATTTTCACCTGCGTTCCAAACGAAAATACAGAAGAACTCATACTGGCTTTCAATAACTACCACAAAAACCTATAATTTACTATAAAAAAAAAATTAATTTTTTGCATCTCACGATTTTCAGGATTGGTAAATATTTGATTACATACTGGTACATTAAGGAAGTTGGTTAAAGTATATGCCAGTTTCGATTCTAACGTTAGCATCTAAGACAAAATTGCTGTTAGTCTCTCTTTAACTGATAGAGCTGTTCGTTTGGCAAACGAGAGGTTCAGGGGAAAATAATTTGACATTGTACGCAACATGTTAGAACCTAATGATTACCCTATTAACTTTATCAATAAATATATAAACAAAAGAATAATAAAGACAAAAAATATCCTTCTTCAACTGTGAACGTCCAAAGTTTTGGGTATGAAAATATTTTGTTTAACTATTTACCAAAGATCTGCAGTACTTTTATAAGAATGTTTTTAGCCCTTCTGAAACTGAAATAATATTTACATATGACTAAGATCACTGCATTTCTGAAAATTAAGACCCGACTCATTCCGACGATAAAGTAGATGCATTGAAGTAAGTATTCATGAACACATCAATCATTGTAAAAAAGATCAGAGAAGAACCGTACTTGTCATTCAGTCACATGACTATGATCACAAACTTTTATGTGAAAAAACTAAGATTATCTGCTATGATAGAAACTACAAAAAAAGAAATATCAAAGAAATGTTTACATCACCAAGAATACTAAAAATGTTAACAAACATGATGCCACTAAATTCCTTAGTGACATTTATAGCAGCTTGATTCTTCAAACTAATATTGCATAAATCTCATATGTTTGGAAATCTTCTTTGAATTCGAACTAATTTTTTAACTTATTTATACTCTATTTCTGAAGATGGCGCAAACTTTTACTATCCGTTTCTTGCACGTAGGTGGAAAATTGTGCTCCACTTACTACCCAGTGACGGCTACCTCTATGTTTTAAATATTTTTTTTAAACGCATGAATGAATATGTCTGTTATTGAATTCTGAGTACTCAGAACTGTAAATATATGTAATTTTCTTTGGAGTCTGTCCTGAATCCTTCCGTCGAATGGAAAGCCTACTGTTTTTGTCACGATTTCTCATCAAGTTTCTTGGTCAATCATTTTTAAGGCTTCGTGATGACGGTGTCTGCCTGTCTCTAAAAACGTTTTTATTACATTCTCATCCTAATGAGAACGTATTGGTTTTATGCGAAAATCGAGTTTCGCGGAATTCATAAAATCTCCACGTTTTGAGACCTCCTGATTCCAAAAAAGTAGTTTTTACGTTACTGTATGTCTGTTGTCGTTGTTGTCGTTGGTGTCTGTATACTCCATATTTTTTTAAGACTAATCGGATTGGATTGCTCTTTGGTACACATTTTGAGGGACCAAAAAGACAAGGCAAGTTCGTTAACCAGCCATTCTGGATAAAAAATCAAAGATGGCAGCATTCTGGGAATTTTTTTGGACTTTCCTTTCCAAGATTAAAAATTGTAAGTACGGTTTCATGTAGTAGGTTTAAAGCGGAAGAATTTATCTTCACAATTTTTTTTATGAAAATAAAATTGCCAGAGTTGTGGCATTTTGAAAATTTAAAAATATAAACAAAAATGAGAATTTTTAGCCAAATAACGAAAAATTGGTCACACAAAAAATATCTATAAATTTGTTATAACTTTTCCCATTGGACGCGTAGTTCTTGTTCCAATCGTGGAAAAAAATTGAAAATTAAAAAATCGAATTCCTCTAAAAACTACACAAGATGTGATAAAATTAGGCAACAAAACTTCTCCACCGTTCTGGACGAACTTTGATCGAGTGCGCAGCACGAGACACGCGATGAGAATTTACTCGTTACAGCTGGAGAAGCTTTAACAAAAGATAATTCACACTCATCAAATTAAAGTAGTCGACATTTCGCTTTTGAGTATCACAAGCTCTTTATACAACGGTAGGGAGGTAAAGTCATAATCGAGCGGGGAGCGCGATGAGATAACCATCGAGCGCGAAGTGCGAGATATGAGAGACGCGCGCCCTAGGCTCGCTCAAACTTGCGAGCGTATCATGCGATGAAAATGTGCCCGCCCAGCAGGCACATTTTTTTTTCAATCCAAAACCTTCACTTAGGACACGGCGTTTGTCGGAAACAGAGGCTTTAATTGAATCGTTAAGCAGAATGAATGTACACGAGGTGATTTCGGCAACACGAGAGGTAAGACCTGATATAAACAATACACAGAAAATGTAAGTCCAGCCTGTTCCTGTTTTCGAACGACACACTCGTCCAGTGCACCATCGCTCCGACATGGGTCGCTTCCCGATCTCTCAAGCAAATTCCCCGTGCAAGAAGTTTCGCGAAGCCATAAAAATAATCCAATAAGCGATATATTTACACGAGACAATTAGTATCCAAAATCGTTCGTTTCAGGCTTCACTCTTTTTCTTATACACAATTGTTCTCCAAATATCCGTATCCTGAAATGTATCTCTTTCTTTTTTCACATCCATGCATCTTTTCATACAAGCTCTTGTATTTCTACGACTCTTTATATTTCTCCTCTTAAGGGTCTTATTCACACATTCTATTCATTCCTTCTGCGGTCTGCCTCTGGGTACGCGACCACTCACCCTACCTAGATACTACCTAGACACTTTTCGTAATATCCTGCACACTGCCAATAATCTTTCTACCTTCCTTTATACGTCTGGAAATCTCTGCATCTATCTTCTAATCAGCAGTGAATAAACTTACAAGATACACGAAATTATCAACTTGTTCTATCATCCCTCTATTAAGGGCAAATCTGCATTTCCTTTTCTCATCCTTATTTTCAAACACAATAATTTTTGTTTTATTCATGTTAATCTTAAGACCCATGCTTTTCATGCCGGCATCCAGTTTGTTCAAGATCCTCTGCAAATCATCGCCTGATTCTGCTGGTACGATCTTGAAATCTGCAACCGCAAGGCCACGAACTTTAACTGTCACAAGGTCAACACCTTTCTCCTCAAAGAGAGCCATTCTCAGATGTTCGTTCATGTATATATTAAACATCCAAGGTGACATAACGTATCCTTGCATAACGTCCTCCTTCATATCAAACCACTCACTCAATTTTCCATTTACTCTCACGCTCGCTTTACCAATATCAGATTGTACATTGCTTGTATTGTTTCCAGATGCCAAACCGTCATTCCATACTCTTCCAAGACTTTTCAAAGTTCAGCTCTATTTACCTTGTCGGGAGCTTTCTCCGGATCAACAAATGCACTGAAAAATCTTTTGTTCACTTTCAGGCTTCCTTTTCTGATCTGTCTCAGGTTGAATATCTGATCCGCACATGATCTCCCTGGCAAAGATCCTCATTGAACATTGCCAGACCCTGTCCTTTGTTATTCCCACGACTTTATAATAGGTATTTTGGTCAATATTTTGCCCACAGTAATTAGTAGGCTGATCGCTCCATAATTATACCAGTCGCCTCGACCACCTTTTCCCTTGTCGGTTGCGAAAATAATCGCTTTCCTCCAACCACTCAGGACTTCTCTGTCCCAATACACATATTAATAAATCCACACAGCCACATAAACAAGCTTTCGTCATTAAACTTGAGCACTTCAGAGGGAATACATTCCACACAGGCAGCCTGAACCTTATTTAGTTTTTTAATTACGGAAATAATTTCGTCGATACCGATTCTGCTTCTGCCACCTACATCAGAATTTTCTAACATATCCGTGCCTCTGTCACTATTGTTATGCTCCGTGGCTCCAACTTTATACAGCTTCTTAAAAAAACCCGCGTACAGTCTTTCACTTCGTCCGAATCCTATACCATTCCATCATCAGCATTCCTAGTTCCGACTACCTCAGTGCTAGCGTTTCCTTTCCTAGTCTTCTTAACACATTTTCAGAATGATTTCTTATCTCCTTAAAAATTATTTTACATTTACGTATCTTCTTCCGTTTTGATTTTATCCTTGCTTTTTTTGCTAGTAAATTTGCTTTTCTATTTTTATCCCTGTGATCATTTACAACTCTAGTCCTTTCCTCATCACTAGGACCCCTAATATTCAACATTCTGGAGTGAGCTTCTTTTTTTCTGGGTAACTGACACGCGTATCTCATTATTGCACCACGCATTACCGGACGTTCTTCCTACAGTCGCAGTACCACACACTTCCGAAGCACTCTCGAAGATTCCATTCCGCAGTATTATCCATGCGCCCTCTACATTTTTCTTGCCTAATTCTATCGTCTAATCTTTTTTGTGATGCCCTAAGTATTTATCCAGCTTTTCACGACATACTATTTGCAATTCTGGTATTTGCGAATTCCCTATTCTGACTCGGGTCCATCTCGATTTTTTAATAATTTTTCTTCTCCTTCATCCATGACCCAGATTCATGATTGGAAAAATAAGGTAGTGATGACCTCTCATGACCCTTGTATCTTTTACAATCCCTCTCAGTCTTTCGTCGCTACAACAAAGTCGAACCTAATATGGCCTTCGCCTTTGCACCAAGTATACGTGTGTATCATTTTTTGCCTAAACCAGGTGATAGTAATAAACAAACCCTTTTTCAATCACAAACTCATCAATTCATCCCCATTACCATTTGTTCTCGGGTCTCTTTTATCCAAACCCATAATAATCCAGGAGATACACACTCATACATTTTGACATGCTCTTTTGCTTTTTCATTCATAATCAGCCCAATTCCTCGACTAGCGTGTAATTATTGTTTAGTCCTGCCTAGAGTCCGAGACCATTCTCCACCTTATTAATCTCACATCCCGAGATGGCGCATCATGCTGCTACAGCTTGATATTAGGGTATGAGGCAAAGCGTTTCTCGGGAAAAGCATGAGCAAAAAATTACATTTCGCCCAACAAATTAGAAACAAAATAGCAACTGAATAGCAACAAAATCGCAATCAAATATTCTCCCAGGCTCGTATCAATATCTTTTGCCCATTGCGGCGATTGCGGATTTTGTTGCATAGCTTTATATTAGGTTGCGGGGCAACGCGTTTCTGGGAAACGGCATGAGGAAAAACTTAGTTTTTGCCTAACAAATAGGCAACAAAATATGCCTCCAGGCTCGTATCGATAGCTTTCTCCATTCCCTAGATAGAGCATTATGCTGCCGTAGCTTCATATTAAGGTACGGGGCAACGCGTACTTCGGGAACGACATGAACGGCATAATTAGGTTTTTCGTAACAAAATAGGAACAAAATATGCCTCCAGTCATGTATCGGTAGCTCCCGCCTTTCCCGGGATAGCGCATGTTGCTGCCGTAGCCTAAAACTGAGGGAGAAAATAGGTTTAGACGATTCAAAAAATCGAATTCTTTTCAATTTCATAAATATTTAGCAAGACCATCGAAGAATATTTTCGTAAAGTTTCAATGAAAAATTTCAAGTCGTTCCGGTATTTTAATTTTCTTTATGTGGATGTCTCCCCGTACGTGTCGGACCGCACGGTACGTTGAATCGTATGGTCATGAAATGGAAGTTTAAAACGACGTTTCTGGACAAAAAAGGATTAATATATAGTGCTGGAATCGCTGATCAACCAGTAAGTAATTAAAATAATGTTGTTACCGTCTCAACAATCTTTTCAAACGTGTTTTTCTTGAAACGACTTTTTCAGATTCGTGTTCACTCTTACTCAAAAAGTTTCGGATCAATTATTCTCATACTTAGCAGATACTTTCTTTATATTATTACCTCATATTTAAACCTAAACCCGTAGTGCTATTATTTTTTAAGTATTTTTGAAGCGTTAGAAAAGTTTTGAAAAAATGTTCAAAAATCAATGTCTCCTGTTCACACACTCATAAAAAATCGGATTTTATTTTTTTTTTGAATTAGGTTTAAATAGAAACTATATATGTACCAAAGTTAAATTTTGAACCTTATTGATTTTGGATTAAAACTGTGACCTCTAGAATGTACACAAGCACCGAGTTCCAATTGTGAAGCTCTATGGGCAGCAGCCGATATCTTCCATGTTTCTCGAAAAAGAAATTTGAGAATATCGCAATTTCTTCTTAAATATACAAAATGTTTACAAAGTATAGATAAATTACATCCATTTCTTCATTGTCAACAAAAATCATGAAAATCGTATGGGGGGAATATCTTGAGGTATGGGGCAACGCGTATATCGGAAACGGCATGAGCCACAAAATTGATTTTTGCGTTACAAATCAGCACGAAATAGCAACAAAACATGCCATCATGCAATAGATAGCTTTTTTCGTTCTTCAGTTAGCACAGTATGCTTCCGTAGATTAATATTGAGGTACGAGGCAACGCGTATTTCGGAAACGGCGTGAACAACAGAATATTGTGCGTAACAAAATGTGGAGAAAAAAGCAATAAAATATTTCTCCAGGCTCGTATCAAGAGCCCTCTCCGTTCCCGAGATAGCGCATCATGCTGCTGTAGCCTAATATCAAATTCTCGCATCCTTCCTCCCCATATTCGCACCATTCCCTCCTTTCTCTTTTTCCTATTACATACTCCACCCTCCCTTCCATCCTTCCCATCCCATCCCTATCGTAAATGGTCACAAACTTGCACGTCAACTCTCCTATCTTTATATCCCTCATTTGCACTCCCTGACAATCGCCCTACCTTTCTTCTCTAATCCTACCACGTCTTGGAGCCTCTACCTGAATCCCTCTGGTAGCCTCAGTTCTATTCTACCCCACTCCTTGCTCCCATCCATGTTTCTACAAGCTCCACCACATCGGATCCCTGCACAAACCTCCAGAAGTCAGTATTCTCTTTCACCCTTACTAAATTTTAAGATGGCACCTTCACTACTCCTACGCTCTAATGTTCTCTTATCCCCCTACTTCCTACCCACATAGTCTCCTCAATTTTTATTTCCTTATATTCTACCTTCACCCCCCCCCCTCTCTCGTGCGAGGTCATGATCAATGTGAAACCACCTATATTTTATGCGGCATTTTCTCTTAACAACCACTACTTCACTCCCCTTTCTCTCCTCGAGCCTTGATTTCACTACCTTGCCCTGAAACCCTTCTATGCTTTGTGGGAGCGCTTCCACTTCCTTCCGTAGTTCCCTGCTCCTCATCCTCAGCCGCCGCATCACGATATTATTCCTGCTATCCTCTTTTTCTCCCTTCTTCATTCTTGACTCAATCGCCCTGATCCTTTCCTTCGCCACCACGTCTTCCTTCTTGTTCCTTTCTACACCCTCCCTCTTTATCTTCAATCATGTTCTCAGCTTTGTCCCAGATATCTTTCTGCTCTCCACCTATCCTGTCACCATCTTCTTCAACTATCCTAACCTCTAACTCGTCGAATCTTTTGTCTGCCCTTTCCTTCATATACGTATATCCTCTTTCATCTGTTTCATCTCATCTTCTTTCTCCTGCTTTGCCGAAACTGACACTGTCTTTATTCCTCCTACAATCTCCCTCAGATCCTTTATCTCTTTTTCCCACTCCTTTTCCCTGATCCTCCCACATAGCCCTTATTTCTTGCCTCAGCTCCACCACTTCCGATATGAAAATCCCCAGGGTACCATTATTTAGCTGACTTTCAATTCCTGTAAGTAACCTGGGTGTTCTGTCGATGTTCTTTCATGGACTTTCTATGACGATTTTCCTTGGACAGTCTTGATGGTCCCTCTTTCTCTTTTGAAGCAAGCGGTCGTCACATTTCCTTGCGCTGGACATTGCATCACTTGCCTTCTCGTTTTCCTAACTCACCCTGCTCATCTTTTTCCCTTTCCTTTACTCACCGCTAGACACCATGCCACCTGGTGTCCATAAAGACCCCCTTCCATATAACTCACTCCCAACGCTATGGTTATGACTTTCCTGTGCGATGACCCGCTCAATCTCTCAAATACTAATATGCCTGCCTTTTCGACAACCTTACCTTACTTTTTCTCTTGACCGAAGCCACATTTCTTCAAACCAACCAAAAAATTCTTTTTAATTTCTCCGCTCACCTCCCGCACCCTTACTCACTTCTGGAACTTCCACCCTCTCACTCTCATCACACGTTTAAAACAAATTCCGTGAAACTCTTTCACCACCTGTCAGCCAACACACTCTACTGCAACTACCAACATGCGAGTCACTGGAATTTAATAGATTTTGAATATTATATTTACATATTACCATCCAATGTAATGATGAAAGTTTGAAAAAATCTGAAAGGGTAAAAGGATTATTGTAATAATTAGAATAAAAACCTAAATCGCGAATATCTTGAAACCGACAAAATTTCTGGGTAGTCCACGGTAGTTTTTTGTAATCAGCAGAACATTTTACGTAATATTCAGCAAAAAAATTCACCGGACCTAGAATGGCACACAAGATAGAGTAGCGGGAAGGAACCCCTGTGGCTGGTAAAAAAACTAATGTAGTTCGTATGCTTTCCTCTTTTTCCGCGTCCCGTGTGGGGCGGAAGGGCACCCTTGTAACCGGTCACAGAATTAATGTAGGTCACATACCTTCTTTCTTCTCACGTTCTAAAAGGGGGTGGAGAGGAACCCCAATCTTCACACAAAGAATGTAGAATGTAGGTCACATCCGTTCCCCTTTTCCAACCTCTCGTTGGAGGCGGAAAGGTACCCTTGTGACTTGTGACCCTTGGGTATGCACTCTTGTGACGGGTCACAAAATTTATGAAGGTCGCGTACCTCCTCTTTTTCGACTTTAGTCATCAACGTGCAAAGAAAACTTCTCAAGGCGGACAAATAATAAATTATTATTTTATTATCAGTTAGTAGTTGAGACCTGAGTTGAGTAAAGAAACGTATAGAACTCTACAATTTTCGTTCGAAACCTCTCCTCCTAACATCAACGCTTTTTAAACTAGAAGCTTAAAATCGTTCAGAAAGACAGTTTTTATGGGGTTTGGCCCTAAAAATTAGATGTTCGGGTATTTTTACTTTTATATTCATAATCAGCAACTCAGAATACATATGTTCAGGTTTACTCCTTCTTTAGAATTTCATCCCGGATTATTTTCTTCTGTTATTGTGAGAAACGTTATTTTTTTCACATCAATAAATCAGAATCCCATTCGGGATCGTAACGTGTAACGAGACATAATTAGTTGTGTTTAATAGTAAGGAGGGTATCGTCTCCTGCATACATTGATGCTAACAGCATGCAGTATTCCCAAGAGGTCACCTTTTCTAGTGCTAACCGCGCCCAACGCTGCTTATCTTCAGTGATTGGGTAAAAACTGGTGTTCTGAGTATAGGATATTTAATATTAGAAACCTTTCCCAGTGGATTTTTACATTATCATTCTGAATTAGAAGCGATTGGTTTTATGAGAAAATTGACATTCGCGGATTTAATGAAATCTCCATGTTTTGAGACCCCCTGAGTCATGAAAAATGATTTTTAAGGAGGTGTATGTCTGTCTGTAGTCTGTAATCTGTATACTCGATAACTTTCGAATGAACGATATTATTGGATTGTGCTTTGAAACACTAATTCAAACCCGAAAAAGAAAGGACGAGTTAGTTAACCAGCCATTTTGAATGAAAAATCAAAGAGGGGGAAAATTTTGAAAATTTTTTTGAACTTTTTTTCCAAGAATCAAAAATCGTAAGAACAATTTCTTGTAGCACTTAAAAAGTGAAACAATTTATCCTCATCATTTTTTTCGATAAAAACAAAATTGCTAGAGTTATGGCATTTTCAAATATCAAAAATATAAAAGGAAATCCAATCCGAGTAGTCTTTCAAAAGTTATGGAGGATACAGACACCAACGACACCAACGACACCAACG